>JABFQC010006591.1:0-10662 GCA_022817085.1 Psilanteris sp. ZL-2020 | reverse complement strand
CATTGTCACTGAATGAATGTAACACGTATATGGACAAAGGATTATGAACGCCTATGAGGTAACTGGGATCAATTTTTATTGTCCATTCAATAACAATTTTATTAAAAAATATCAGTAATGCATTGATTTTGTACATTTCATATCATAAATGGATGAATTGCATTTGATCTGTCCATCAGCTGATGCACTAATAAAACAATAATTTCTATTCTACAAGATCTTATTTATTTTTCATTCTACTACTAATTAATTATAAAGTATGATTTGAGTATAATTAAACATATTTAAATTAAAATATAAAATAAAATATTTTAACCTTGATCTAAATTGATACATATTATAAAATCATTCAATTTATTAGTTTATTTTGATACTTCAAACACGTTATTCCTTCGACAAATAAGAATTAATATTACATCCCAAGAGGAATAAAAAAAACTGAAACGATAACCCACAAACAGAAAACAAGTGTCGACAGCAATATTTTTAAGGATTCTTTTTCCGAGAAGGGTAAACATAGTGATTTAATAAATACGTTACGAAGCAAGCGCAAATGTATTTTTTACATTTTTTACCTTCATAGCGTAGCACTTATTTTACTAATGAAATGTCATCTTTTTATATGAACTATCATCCATCGAATCAATTTTACGACAATCAAAAACACGTCATACCTGTCATAATACGCGTAAGAGGCATATTTTGTTATTGCTGCTAAATAATAAGTCGCGTAAAATTTATCTTGTCAATTAGTGACGTTAATATATTTACGTAGCTCAAATGTATTGAGTTGAACGTATAATCAACGAAACATTACAAATAGTTTTTCTTCAGCAATGTTTTGTTTTCTGGTATTAATAAACGTGTCATTGTCCTGCTCTCGGATCATCGCATTACAACTCGCAATCAGTATTATTCCGACACAGAAAATCGTTATAAATTTTGAGTAATAAGATCTTAGGAAATGGAAATGCGCATAATTTTTCTGTTTTTCTTTTTTTGGCTATTATAATAACTACTATTTGTAACTTTTTATTGAATTATAAAATCATGTTTGTTCAATTCAAATATTACAGTTGTTGTTAAATAAGTGTTAAATAAATAAAGGCGTTGATATGAAATATAGAATTAGTTTACAAAATTGAATTTTAGATATATTTCGTAATTAATTTAATTATTATTCTTATAATTATATAATAAAACAATTATTTACATCGTAACTATATATTATTCAAATTTTTCATATTATATATAATATATTATATTAATAATTGTCAATAATTTACTTGTTTTATTATTTAAAATTTATGTATATTCGTTAAATATAAACTTCTAATATTTTGAGTTTAATAAATAATTTAATTCAATCAAATGTTATAATAATTTTGGGTTTATTCTTTATTTAATCAAACACCTTTTATCAACTGGATTTGATACCAAAAGAAAATATATGGATAAATAAAAAAAATCGCAACTATATAATATAATCCTACACGAGAATAAATTCCCACAAAAATGATTACTATAACAATTGTGTGGATTTTTGTATGAATTTGTATGAACTTACTGTGAGTGACGTATGATTATAATTATATATGAGTCTCGTTCCAAGTGATTAACACTGTAGTATATTTCTCATTATCAGGTATCATCACAAGTTCGTAGTTATACCAACATGTTAATGGTTAGTCGATTTATAATTCGTTTGTTTCTTAGGGGGGGAGGTGATAAAGGAAAAACTAGACAGATACTCTCTAAATGATTTTAATATAATAATAACTTAAGTTGAGCAGTCTCTGTCTAATATAACAGATGTAAACGTAGCATATATTGTATTTCTGTTGTAATACTTTCTTTAATAACATCTAGACTAACTCCCTTTTTTAAAGCTGCCAATATCTTGGCATGTTTCAAGCTATGTCGTGATACCAGTCCCTTTGAAAGATCTACACCCTAGATGATATCCAGCATTGAATTAAATGGTAAAAGTCTGGTAAATCGTACAGCTTTTAAAGAAACTGGGTGTACCATATAAGAAAAATATATACCTGAATTCTTTAAAGACACTCTCATCCATATACTAATTGTACTTTTTGAAGCTGGACCATATGATCTTTTATCTATCAAGAAAAGATTGTACTGATTGTAACGATTGTAAAGAATAGTAACGGGACTGTAATAGTGCAATAAGAAACAAATCACGAAAAAGTTTACGGTTTTTATCTAAATTCTGTATTCGATAAAACTAAAATTGGTTGAATTCTGTTATTCTGATCTCTATTCAGTTACTGTACTGTAAAATTGTTAGACACTCTAATTGTAGCAATAATGTGAACTCCCTGCTTTATACTCAAGCTGTAGAACCAGTCTTTCAGACATTTTCTGCAAACTGAGGCTATTTAATGGTCACCAACTTTCAAACTTCTCAATTTCAATTGATAAGTCCCAAATTTCATCATACCTAGATTGTGTCGGTCTAAGCCTGACGATTCCTTTGAATCCTTAATTCTTAGATATAACCTCAAATTTTGTAGAAAACTTTGAAGATAATAAGGAAATTGCAGCTCTCGTGATGTTTAAAGATCTATTCCAGAACATTATTAATAATGGCATCTAATAGACCTATGTTATGTAGTCTGCAAAAGGGTATTTTCAATTTTGGTTTAGAATATTGCTTAATGAAACAGGCGTTAAAGATGCGAGCAAGGTTTCTATGGATTGTTCTGAAGACCCTTTATTCCTTCTCAGTCATATAGGAAAATCCTGAGACGCAATTATTTAAATAATACTAATAATAAGAATTCCCTGATAATCTCTCTACTATCCTGCCTAGATTCTTGGATAGCGGATTGTCCTACAATGATATAGTAAATTATAATTTTGTTTTAAAATAATAGATTTGGAAGTTAAAAGAAAATTAAACAAAAGGAACTATGGTTGACCTGGCCTATTAGAAAATACCATAATACCTGTTATTTGGCAAATTTTTTTGAAAACTGCTTCATTCAACCCCATTCGGTGTCCACATTTAAGATGTAAAATTGTAAGAAGCAATGATCCAGATATATCTATTTGCACCAACAGCAAATTTCGCACGCAATTTTATGTATATTGATGTTTGGTATACCTTCCACCTTGTTTATATAGGTAATTGCAATCTTATTGTCTATGCTAAGTAAAACTTTACAATCCTTTAAATCATTGACAAATCTTTTTAAGGTGAAGAAAGCAGCTAGCAAGTCCAGGTGATTAATAAAATGATCGCTTTCTGTCGATGACCATAAACTATGAATCCTCTCTCCATTGCATAAATCGTCCCAACCTGTTTTGGATGCATCAGAGAAAATTTCTTTAACAAAACATTTGCGACGTATAGAGATAAAGGCATGAAGAAACTTAGCTTTCGACTAATATAAAATTAAGAACATAGAGCGGAAACGAATTATAGATCAACGAATGATTCAAATTTTGGTGACTCTGAATTTGTGGCGACATCTGACGATGAGAACTATACTACAGTATTAACCGCGAGAATAAGACTCGAAATATAATAACACTAAACCTTATGCAAGACATTAGTTACAAATCATTTAGGCTAAAGGTTATTTAATCAAAACAACCGTTTTTGATTTGTCATTGTTATATTCATTTCCTAATTCAAATTACTTCCGTATTAGTAAAAAAACTAATGATTTAGTTGGTAGTAACTAAAACTGTTTAAATTTCAAATGACTCGGGTAAATTTCTATACATTGATATCTGACATGATGCATCATCTGATATCAATCACTAATTAATTTTTAGCACATCATACCAACACAAAAGCCAATCAATTCCCTTAATTCAATTTAAATGTTTAATTACATGTCTTATAGAATTAACAAATAATGATTTCGATTAACAAATTTATCCGTATATGACTGAAATGAACCAATGCCATCGATTGAAGTAACATTTTTGCACTATCAATATCTAATTATAATCCTTCAATCACAGTTGCATCCGACGATCTTAAGAACTCGCTTTATCATTTAATTATTTTTCGTCGATGTTGCACATTTGCGTATCAATTTACATTCACTGTTGAAAAAGCTTCCAAGAAAAATTGTACGATGTACACAAATTATTATTGATGGAACACTTGTCATTCAACTTTTTATCAAGGATTTGTTTCAATATTTGTAAAAATTGAAATACAAAATTAGACACATGCAAAGTACAATCCAAACACAAATAACTTGCTCGCACGTGCGTTTAGTCATTAGTAAATCAACATTAAGAATACTTTTAAAAAAGGATCTATATAATTTGTAATTAATGAATTCAAATTTATTGTTTATTCTTATAATTGTGAAGTCACATTACTACTCGTGATTCATAAAATGTGATACTAATAATGATTATAATGTTAAATTATTATTTATGTAAAAATATAGGAATTCAAAATAAGATTAATAAATTGAAACAAAACGGGAACAATACTGTTAACAAATAAAACAATTTTATTGACAGTTGTTTTTACACAATTGAATATGTAATAATATTAATATTACTATTTGCATTCTACTTACGTTTAGAAAAAAAAAATATTTTTATTTAAATAACTGAACCAAATATAATCGTCCTATATTTATGAACAATAAATACAATTAATTAAATTTTACAATAAATTCATTAGATTTAATTAAATATTATAAATTGGATATTAAATACTAAGTATACTGATAATGAATTTAAATTATATATGTTGATTATACGTTGTGCATTACTATATAAAGAAGCATATTAAATATCACGCGTACGTCTTAAATTATAATACATTTATTAAAATCTTCTTAATTAAGTGTCACGTGATCTAAAACTATGAATGTACATTTATCGTCTTATTTTGTTTATATTTTGTAGCATTTAATTTTAAACTAATTATTAGAAACATTTATTGCAAATAATATTATGACATATACTATTATAAATCTGTCTATATTACAAACATTGATTATCTAAATTTTATCATAAAATTGTGCCTTCCATAAATCGCAAATAAATAATGTCACTCGCTATTTATTTGTTCTACTAACGAAATACTTAAATATTATATTATAAAATGTAGTAAAAACGTGCATACACAACAAATAACTTCCATTACGTATTCGTTTACCAAAGGTGAAAATTTTTTTTAAACAATTTGATTTCTAGTATTTATACCATACCTATAAAAACAAACGAACTATGTAATTCTTAACTTTTATAATGCATTACGTTTAGTATAAATTTATGTTAATATCAACTAAAGAAAACCTTGATAAAAACGATATTTTACATATGAAAAAAGAAATCATTGATATGTAATACTTTAAAATTATCTTACTGGTTTTGTTAATATTTGAATGCATTTAGAACTGACCTATGTTGGAGAAAAAATATTTTTTTTACAGATTAAAAAAATCTATATTTCAAATTTGTAAACAAAAAATTAATTTTACTTTGGTATTAGAATTATATTATTTTAATAATTTAATATAAACATTAATTGATTTCTTTAGCTTTCATACAATTTTTTATGACACCAAATATCCCAGCGAAAATTAAAATCTATTTATTTATATTTATTATATTTAATTGTTTTCGTTATTATATTAGTAATAATGACAATTGAAATTGACCTGAATTGCAATAAATATACAAATCGGAAACATATTTGTTTCGATTTCTAATTATGTTTGTAAATCATTTTTTTGTTGTATTAGTTTATAGCTGAATTGTAAATTATCCTTAAATACAATTTGTTATCCAAATTGGATCAAATCAATTTTCGTTTGCTACGTTAATTGAAATTAATTTTTTTGCTCTGTCAATCATTATACAATTATCATATTCACATTTCTATATATACAGAAGAACATATATTGGACAATTTGCTGTATACTATATCAAAAGCATATGATATACTTGAAAACAAGTTTATTTTAAATTTCATTTCATAAAATTATTACATGACATTTAAAATTTAATATATCATTTATATCAATATCATACATTAATTTTTTCAAACAAAATTTTCAAATTTGAATCATACGGGACGTTAATCCATTTCTAATATATATTAAATTATTGAATCTATATCTTTCCGTCGTGTAAATATACATTTCCTTGTTTAATCAATGTCATGAACAAGAAAGTATTCTTTTAATTGGATATTATCTATGCAAATTTTTTGCAAGATGTGAAATCAGACCATTCTATAAATTATTTGATCTATTCTTATATTCAAACATAACAATTCTATATTTATTATATAACTTTTTATAGATTGTTTGTTATAATAAATTAGTATAAAAAATTAAATATATACATGCATAGTAATAATAATAACATAAAAATCGAATATTTTACATATTTATTAACTGCATAAAAAGAATAAAATTATGTAAAATTTGGCACAAAAATACGAAAAAGAACAAACTACAATAATATAAAAAAATAAAGTAAATGCTAAACGGCAACATTATAATATTGTTATAGATTTAATAAACCTAGAATTACGTAAAATAATAACATGCAATAGTCGAAGGAAATAATGATTTGGTGAAATTTCCGTTTGACGGTATTAAAATTTTTATGCTGAACTTATGGTCCATTTTACCATTGTTCATAAATAACAATAAGAAATAATTATACCCGAATTAAAAAACTTTCTGAATAATATTATATTCGGTTGTAAAAGTATAATGATCCTTATAAAATCGCAAAATACCACCATTTAATGACTTATATTTTTACGATCAACTTTTCAAATAAAAAAAAAACATAAATAAAAATGGTCTTAGAGAATTAATCACAATAGATTTATCCAATAAGCAAATGAACTTAGAATCTTTAAAATCAATAATTTAACTGGTTACCTCTTTATCTTTCTTAAACGAAACCTCAAACGAAACCATTATATACCATAATATACGTTTTGCATGACACAAGTTGTGCAATTTCTTTAAAAGTGTGTATTCTTTTTAAGGTGAAAGGATTAAAATAAAATTAAGATTCTAATCACTTTCAAGGATATTTGTACGAAGATTATTATTATAACTGAATTCGATATTTTTGTTATGTTGATTATGTTAATTTGAAAATTAATTTGAAATTTTGCAATCAAAGCCATAATTCATTAGGCTAAATGTCTGCTTAGAAATACATGGAAGATTCATAAAATATTCTGTTACAATCATCGTCGCCAATAAAATAATATTATTCATCCAATATGACGTCTTTCATATACTACTAGACAAAATATTCATCTCTTTGTAAATACTTCGTTTCCCTTTATTTACCAGATTCAATGCCATAGTGCAGTTAACTACCGTTTACTAAATTATTTCAGTCTAAATATGTGTATATATATGTGTGTTTATGCATGTAAAACTTATATTTATAATAATAACGAGAAAGCATGATATTAAAAGGCAAGAGGGTGTTTCGCATTATTTTATTGTACAATTTAACAATTTGAAAAAGCTTAATGTTAGTGCAACATTGTAAATAAATGCATTTCTTATCATACAATTTTTTTTTAATTATGATTTTTATGTTAAATGTAATAATTACACTTTAACATCACAAACAAGCTAACGAACTTTCAGTACTTCCTCGTTGAATTTATACTGTGGTCAATGTATAATAACGATAAAGATATTGCCCAATCAAGGATAACAAGTAATTCGCGAACTAATCCTTATAGGACGTGAATATTTCGTAGTAAATTTTCGTATACAAATTAGATCCCAAATGTATTCAAATATTAAATTATTTACAATCCAAAACTGCTAATAATAGTAATTGAACCAATAAAATTAATATTATACTTGTTGCAATTTAAAATAACTACGTATTACATTATCAATAATATAAGTCAACATATAGCTTTCCTTGTAGATTGATTAAATGAATTTTAGTCATTTTCATATAATGGAAATTGGTATTCGAGAATATTTTTTATATGAAAATATATATATTGTAGAGCGTTAAAAACTTGTTACTCAAATAAACGTTAGAAAAAGTTCAAACAGTGACGAAAAATAACAATTTTCAATTTTACTGCTTACAAATAATAATGTAAAAAACTTGCAATACATAATTATTCAAGTATTTGAAGTTTTTGTTCTATATGTGTCAATCATAACCAATCATAGTTATTATACGCATATAAACATACATTGCAAATAAACTCAAGCGAATGTATAATAATAATTGTTCTACTTTGGAGATTGTTTAATAAATTATATATGTGTTCACAATGTATTTAATAAAAAAATAAATAATATGTAGCATTGTACATATATATGTACGTATACACTTCAATAAATTCACTATAATTAACATATACATTTTTTTATAAGTGCGACATATTTTTATTTTTTAAATATACAGATTATTAATACTATTATTTTCACTGCATTCGCTCAGACATTTTGCTATTATTATTATTATCATTATCATTATTATTATTATTATTATTATTATTATTATTATTATTATTATAACTATAATAATAACTCCTTATTCAGATACTTTAGAAAAATTATGTAAATATATCATAATTACCAATCATTATACGTTATATAATTGATATACATTTCAAGCAATTATTCAATGAACATATACATCTTATTCAGCTTATTTCTTAAAGAATTAGATTTATCAGTAATTGTGTAATTCCTTTTAAAAAAATTCAGTTACATTAACCTTTTTTAATGAAATAATTAGAACTTTTGAACTTAAACATAAAAAGAAGAACAAATAATAAATGTTCAAACTTACGAATGAATTATAAAATAAAAATGAAAAACAATAATTTCCATTAATTTAATGAATCAGAAAAAAATAATTTTAAAAAAAAGTTATAGTTACCTTAAAATTGCATCAAATGATGAAAAATTGTGACAATTTTTAGATAAGTAGAAGCAAAAAAAGTGAATAATACATATTATATAATTTTTATATAATGTATCAGAATATATTTATATATATATTATATCAATAGTAGGATATACTAAAAAGAATATACAATAATAATACATAATTACTATATAATATAGTAAATTGTTGATTATGCGTGTTACAATACAAAATAATTTATTTATAACATAAAATATCTAAGAAATATATAAATATTTATATGTGCAAATAATATTGCATTCGAAAACTCTTATTTCTAATTTACACAATGTTTTGTGTATTTGAGATTTCGGGACCTCCCGAGGTCATACGTTTGTTTTGATAGACTTTTTAAGGGGGGAAGCCCCGCCACCCGAGGGAGTTTCTCCCTGTTTTCTCAAAAAACACGGTTTTGCGAAAACGTAACTAAGCACCTAGATAATATGGGTCCTCATTTGCACCGTAAGGCATATGTATATATTTATATATTTCACAGAAGAATTATTACTTATTACATATCATTGATGGGGATGTACAAAAGGTATTGTAACCATTATCCCCGTATAATTTTCATTTTAATGACGTAAACGTGAAAAATGTCTATAACTCAATAAGTTGAACCAATGCCTTGCGATAGATTTAAGATCGCTGATCATTAGTTGATGAGAATGATAGAGGACTTTATGTGGGAGACTGAAAGTTTTCAGCCAATAATGATCTAGTCTGGAAATCAATTTTCGGAACCTTCTTAAATATTTTCTTAAATATGACCGTTTACTATGTTCAATTAAAAAAAACCTATGATATACGACAGTATAGTCATTCTCATCATTGCACAGAACCAAAAATTGTCCTAGTTAATATGCTGAATCAGACCATGCATGTAATTTTCCAAGTAGATGGGGGATATGTCACTCTAGCAAATGTCTCTATAGCAATGTCACTCTAGTAAAAACAAAAAGCGTTTTTAGGTCCATTGAAATTAAACAAAAATAAGATTAAAAAAGTGACATCCTGGTCTAAATAGACGTCATTTTGATACATCCTAGAACTAAAACCATAGATTTTTCGAAAATAGTTAGCGGTACTCATCTATGAAAAGATGATTTTAAAAATATTTTTAATTTTAATTCACCGTTCTTTTTGTCTATATGTCCAGCTGCACATTGGCAATTTGGAATGAGGATATCTGAATTATAAGATGATACATACTCCACATAGCATTACTATAAACTTGACGTATAAGATCTTAGTAATCTCCACACCAATAGATTCAGATTAAATCTGTATGTTCTGGCATCAGCCACCGAATATTTTGACATCTGCTTTGAACACTAAGCAAAGAATATCTGATTAGCAATTATCAAATGATATGACCCATGTAGAAATTGCCGGAGTTGACAATACGGTCCAACGCCATACGCCGTATTGGCAGCCGAAATATGGCAAACCAGATAAAGACCGATACTGGATAGTCTATGGCTAACGACATAATCAATGGTTATTCTACGAACAATGACACTATGGTTGGTTTATACAGCCAAGACCGTAACAGTAATGTGCCCGTGTTGGTTTACAATTAAACGTTATGGTATTGTTTGACTTCAATTACTCGCACAATGCTAATTTTCAACGGTAAATTACTAAGTCCTTAAATGGTATTATTTAATCAGTATTGACATGAGAGTCAGTAGCTTGGGGACAAAACATCTGGACGACACTCAACTGGACACA
>JABFQC010006590.1:0-10662 GCA_022817085.1 Psilanteris sp. ZL-2020 | reverse complement strand
TTTTATTATTATTGTATATGATTTTCATGTTTATAATTCCGATAT
Source organism: Psilanteris sp. ZL-2020 (assembly GCA_022817085.1). Classification (NCBI taxonomy): domain Eukaryota; kingdom Metazoa; phylum Arthropoda; class Insecta; order Hymenoptera; family Scelionidae; genus Psilanteris; species Psilanteris sp. ZL-2020. The sequence continues at coordinate 10,617 of JABFQC010006590.1, read as the reverse complement.
TGTTTCTTAAATTTTATAGTTATATACTGAAGAGGACCAAAAATGTGGTCGAAACGTCTAAATTTTTAATAAAGAAATTTTGGAAAAAAAGAAAAAAGAAAATTGTGAAATAAATTTTTTCATTTTTGTCTGTCAAATTTGGTCGTTAAGTTATACATATTTATAACATCAATACAGACGTTAAGAATAATAATAAATATTAGAATTGTTAATAATCAATCAATATATAAATTTATTATAAATATTATCTGTAGAAATTGTTGTTGATAATGTATGATATAGCTATAAATTATAATATATTTGTTACTATATATATATATATATATATATATATTTATATAAATTATTTTAAATAATTCACTAAACAAAACAATAATATATATACGAATATTTATATGATACTAGACGAATCGAAATAGTTGAAAATAATACAAATGATATTATTTTACTTTATGCAATTATACAATTTATTTTTCACTCATACACTAAGAAAAAGATTCGATAACTGTTATGAAATATATTTTTGAATAGGAGCAACCACATATATGATAATATTTATTGCTTGGAGTTTTATTTTTATGTCGCATGTAATAAACTATTAATAAATATGATAAATATAATTTATATGTAATAACAATTATTATTTCCATTTACATATTATACACAAAGTGATAAATATTATCAAACATGTGGTTGCGCCTATTCAAAAATATATTTCATAACAGTTATTAAACCTTTTTTTCAGTGTACTAACGAGTAAAAAGTGACATGTTATAAGTGGCTTCTCGAATAGCGAAAATACGACGCGTATACAAATTTACACTGGAAAATTAACCAAATTGTAAAAGGTGAATTAAAAATTGAATTAAGTTTTCACTACATTTAACTTTATTATTCCATTGTTATCTTCCTAATTCTTATTCTTAAATCGTGAGTTCCCACTTACACCAAGTAGGAAATGAACAAATGGCCTCGTTCTGTACGCCAATGCCGGTACGTTCGTAATTTTTGTTACAACCAGTTGTTACAGTGTTTTAAAAATATTTTGAAATGGATTAAAAAAGAAGACAAAAACATTATTATACACAGGAAATGAAATATAAACAAAACTTACTCGTAAAAAACTACGAATATGACAATGATAAATGAAAAGTTAACAAACTTTTTTATCATTTATAACCAAAATATTCGTTTTTTTTTATATTTAATTTTGATACATTTTCATCTACATTACATAATTTACGGAATGACTCGAACGATTTGAAGAAAGAATGTGAATAAGATTCATTGTTCTTTATATCAATCTATGTATTCACTAACAAATGTTTATATACGTTACTTACTTTAAGTCACAAGTGACTTAATTAGTACAGCAACTTTCTCAATGCGAGAGACATTGCATATTACTTAAAACAATAGTATCTTAAATTAAGATAATTTATTCATAATAATTATTTTTACAGTGTTCGAAATTTTAATTTTAGTTGATTTATTGTCAAAAAATTAGTTTTTATCACAATTGCAACATTGCGTTTATTTTTGCTGTATTTATCAACAAAACAAATGATCTATTTTTTCATTCCTCTTGCAATCCATTTTGCAAGCTTAACTTTCAGTAATATGATAGTACTTTTCATAAATTAAAAAAAAATTTGCAAAAATCGATATTGAATTAAGAGTATTGACAATGTTTCGAAAATAATGAGACAAAAGGCAGTGCACAATAAACAACACCATTAAGAAAGCTATTAGTTGTTGAATTTTTTTTGGCTTTTTTTTTGTGTCGTCGATACTTCGAACACAAAAAGGCTGACGCCACGCATACTAGCCTTCCCCGCTTTCTTTTCACCCATTAAAATTGGCCTTAGTCTCTTACCTGAAATAAAAATGTAATAATAATTTTATGTTCTGCCAATAATTTCAACCTTTCTTGCTAATGAAACTACAGTAATAGAATATTTCGAATTTTTAAATATTATTTCCATTAAGTATGTTACTTGTGAATTACAGTAATGTATATTAAATTTGTATTTAATATTGATAATCATAAAAATATTTAAATATACAATAAACATATGGATATTATAAAAATATAATATGATTTTAAATATCATTTTAAAACCAAAATAGCAGAATTAATGTTTCTTATAAGTTAGATATTCATCCTATAATTCATTAAACAAAAACTCTATAATTTTATGATACTAGGATTATGTTTATCTAATGCGTATGTTATCTCGTTTATATAAAATTGTAGAATTTGTTTAAACTTTTATTTCTTCACTAAATGAATCTTAACTATTTAAATATAAAAAACAAAATCAAATTCAGATATACATATTACACAAATCTATTTACCACAGTACATATTTCAAAATACATATAATTAAATCTATCCTATTTGGAAATGGCTAACATAATTGTAACAGATACAATTGATTTTATCTTTTTCACCACAGTGTAAAACTCAGATTTCATATTCAGATGACTTTTTATCAATAACTAGTCGCAATGCCATGTCGAAAAGATTAATTTTGAACGATAACATGAGTTACTTGCAAATGGCACATAGAAACGTTTATTTCATGACATGCTTCAAATTTTCTATCTAGCCATTTTCGACTTTAAATGACTTTAGACTCACAATTTAGGATATTTTCATATTTATAATTAGTATATCTATTGATTCGCAGAGTTTGAAGAGATTTTGGAGATTTCCATTTTTTGGCCAAAATTGCCGTTTTTTTAAGGTATACCCCTTCTGATTTTTTCAAAAAATGGCAAAAAATTAATTTTCCGTAATCAATCTCAGATGACTTTTTATCAATAACTAGTCGCAATGCCATGTCGAAAAAATTAATTTTGAGCGATATACATGAGTTAATTGAAAATGGCACACAGAAACGTTTATTTCATGAAATGCTTTAAATTTTCTATCTAGCCATTTTCGACTTTAAATGACTTTAGACTCACAATTTAGGATATTTTCATGTTTATAATTAGTATATCTATTGATTTGCAGAGTTTGAAGAGATTTTGGAGATTTCCATTTTTTGGCCAAAATTGCCGTTTTTTTAAGGTATACCCCTTCTGATTTTTTCAAAAAATGGCAAAAAATTAATTTTCCGTAATCAATCTCAGATGACTTTTTATCAATAACTAGTCGCAATGCCATGTCGAAAAAATTAATTTTGAGCGATATACATGAGTTAATTGAAAATGGCACACAGAAACGTTTATTTCATGAAATGCTTTAAATTTTCTATCTAGCCATTTTCGACTTTAAATGACTTTAGACTCACAATTTAGGATATTTTCATGTTTATAATTAGTATATCTATTGATTTGCAAAATTTGAAGACATTTTGGAGATTTCCATTTTTTGGCCAAAATTGCCGTTTTTTTAAGGATACCCCTTCTGATTTTTTCAAAAAATGGCAAAAAAATAATTTTTCCGTAATCAATCTCAAATGACTTTTTAGCAATAACTAGTCGCAATGCCATGTCGAAAAAATTAATTTTGAACGACCCAAGTAAAAATTGTGGCTAGTTTTTTAGAAGGCACTAAGTAGTTTATCTATTTGTGTTGCTAGGGACTGGTTAGGTGTACTTGTCAGGGCCTCGTAGGAAATGTAACGCTCTGTATTGAAAAGCACTAACCAGTTAAACTGAATAGGCGCTATCTCAGTAACTTGACATTTTCTGGCCAATTGAAATATGTTAGAAAACGCTATTAAATTAATTTTTAAAGCATTTTGGCAATTATTCATAAGAAATATGAAATAAAATTGTTATTAAGATAAAAAGTATAGTATTTATGTAATTTTTTTTATTATAAATATTTTTCATAAAAAATTAATAATCAGTTTTTAAATGCACCTTCTGATTTTTTCAAAAAATGGCAAAAACTGAATTTTCCGTAATCAATCTCAGATTGACTTTTTATCGATTACTGGTCGCATTGCCATATTTTTAAGGATTTTCATGTGTATAATTTTAAGAATATATCACAAATATATGAAAAATAAATTAATGCAGTGTTTATCCTATGTTTCCAGCGCTGTTTAAACATATTTCCAATTGTAAATTCCTATATATGATATTAACTATTGCTGACTGATAAGAATTATAAATAAAGTATAAAAACATCAATAAATTATATATAACTACTAAAAACATTGCCTAATTTTGTATAATTTTTACTGACCACATAGAAATGTAATTTTCATCATTGCAACAGACAACAAAATGTCAACAAAAGATTAATGACTGTTTTTAACCATACCATTATGCACCAATCCCTTAACAACAATCATATTTTGAATTTATTTATTTTTTGTTTCTTTTAATAAATCGAATGATTTCAAAATTGATTTCATCCGTTCAATACTGACATTTTGAGGTCGTCGTGGTCTAATTGGCGAAAACAATCAAACTATCAACTGCTACAATCAATCAATACTTTTGTTCAATTATTATTTTCAAAATAAAAAATTATTTGACTAAAAATCCTTTGTTTCGTGAAAACGGAGATCAGTTAATAAATTAAAACAGCGACACGTTGACACCACGCTGAATGTTGTGAATTTAACAATTATGATCCAATTAAAAAAAATGCCGACAATAAATTTCATAATTTTAATTGGAATGCAAATATACATTTCGGACCAAAATTCGTCGGTGGTCTGACATTAGATTGACATATGATACTAATTTTGTAAATTCCAAAATGAAATGTTTTCGCGACAGACTGGTTTATCGCGTCGTTCTTCATCTTAAATCATTCAGAATCCAAAAATTTTTAATTAATTTATATTTAATGACGGTAATTTATATGATTGGCTCTATTTTGGTGTAACCAACAGAGACTGGTAACTTGTCAAGATCAATGCGAACAAATGTCCCTGAAACGTTCATCTTACACGAATTAATTTCGGAAGTTCACTTGTCATATGAATGTGATTAACATAAAACTCACGGCAATATATTAATTTCCCATAATATTTATGTGTTAATTGAAAATTATATAATGAATAAATTAATGAAATATGGACTATGCCTATATCGTTTCAATTAAAATATCTTTTCAATATTTCAATATGGATATATATATAAATAAAAGATGATGATTCGGAAGCTCTAAAAATAAAAGTCATTATATAAATAAAATGAAGTAAACGTTTTAAAATTAAAAGAAAATTTTATTTTGTAAGTAAATCTTTAAATTTCCGATATTAACGTCAAATGTAAAGCCTATTATTTTGCTTAAAAAATGTCGCTGTACTCCATTGTGAATTACAGATTTAAACTTAAATGACGGTGAATAATTTTAATCTGCCATAGGAATTAGTAGCATTAAAAGATAATTTATATATATATACATATACCATACTGCTTTTATAATAAAACAGCAATAAACTAATTTTTAAAAAAACTTAACTGAAAAAACTGTCCTCTATACATGTTACGGTATCATATAAATATCAAAACAATAGAGGTTTAATAATTTTCATATAATAACGTGCATTATGGTATCGTATTGCGATATAGTGTTCATAAAATTATGCTCGTTCAAATTTGACATTAACACTTTGACGATCAAAGACGTTTACGTGCAATTGATTTGAGCATTTAGTAAAACATTATACATTGATTGATTAATTTCATAATTATAAAATTAAATTGAAATAAAAATTCAAGGATATTAATTATCCCATTTCATCTTTTATGGGATCATATAAAAAAGATTTCCAGCGAGTGCTTAATAAAGTGTTTCGATTAAAATTTACAAACCGTCATGAAAATGTGTATAAAAATTATCAAAGAACAAATTTCATTAAAATTCGCTTTATATTTATTTTTTGTGGCAAATTACAATTTTAATAAACGAAATTGTTCTATTGATCGTTTGTATTTTATAATTTTTATTTTATTTATCAGTTTTATTAAATATACTATTTTTTTATTAAAAATGTGATTTTAAATTAGAATAATATGAAATACCGTAGACAAATGATATAATTAACTTTTTTTTAAAAAGTCACCAATCAGATTGTCACTAATACATAGTGCTTCTATCATTTTAAATCTACGAGTTAATATTAATTCTATTTACATATATACAATATTTGAAATAATGAATGAATATACGTCAGAAGCTGTAATGTGCAATGTCACTAACAATAGCTAATGATGAGAAGATCGATATAGATCTAAATATATGTATAGTTATTTGAGATGTCAAAATATATATACTAATTATTTTTTAATGTTTTAATTAGAAACTGCGCATATAAATGTAATTATAAAAAAGAACATTGAAAAACTATAAATAAGGTATTACAATTCATCGTATATATACAATATTCTTATTGCTTTATAATTTTTATACTGATGAATGCTATCAATAATAATTTTAAAATAACTTTTAAAATGATATTCCATTTTTATATTCGAAATTAAATTAATTACATTCAAAAATCTGTTTTTATCTGTAATCTGAAATCCTTTAAAGTAATATTTAAATTACCTTTCCATATCAATTACAGGATTTTATTCGCGCTTATCTACTATTTCTCAAAGTGATCCAGTCTTTAGACTATTCTTTTCTTTTAAGTTAAATAGAAAAAAAATAAAGTAATAATGTAAACTAGATTATGTTTCATCGTTAACCAAATCATTTGTATAATTATATATAGAGTGTAATTTATACATTTAATGTTAAAAGCAAATGAATTGAAATTTACATATATTTTATATTATATTAGGTAATATGTCGACATATATGCAAATATTGATAACAAAATATAACTATATAAATCAATGATGCATAATATTAATCCAAATTACATATAAAGCCAAATGTTCTGTATATATAACGATAACTTTTAACGATATATGAATTATGGTAATGTCGGTATTTCTAAAATATAAGTGTGCCGAATAATAATAAGAAAAATACTTAAACTCTGACAGTTCACCATTTTGCAATATATCTAAGATTTAAATAAAAGCAATGTTTCAATCATTTCTGTCTTAATCTCAATCATTATTGTCTTATTTAATATTACTAATATTATTATGACGATCAATAGAAATACACTAAAATCAATGCTATTTTATTAAATTTTGCTGTCGCAACATTTGGCTCTTGTAGAAAATTGTACAATTTCATAAAGTGGTTTTAATAATACACACAATACAAACATGTTGTTTCCCTTAGTTCACATAGAACACATTAATTTTTTTTTATAATAACATCTTAACATAACAAAAGCTATAAAACAACGCAAAATCGATTTTTGCTACACAAAAATACGTTTTTTCTGGCAAAGTCCGTTTTAATGGGCCTATGTATTTTTGACTTTTATGACTTCTCGACTGGAAAATAAAATAATTTCAAAATTTAAAAAAATATATTTTAATTGGCAAAATAATGTCAGAATTTTATATAACTAAATAAACTGTTTATGTATTTGTTGAGTATTAGTTACCTAAAAAAAGTGTTATTATACACATATATTAAATTTTTATATGATAAATATGATTGAAATATATTTTTTATGGAAAAAAATCTGAATTTATTGATTACCCGAATCTTGATTGATATATATATATATATATATATATATATATATATATATATAAATATAATATTAATTTTCTAATATTTTTCTCGCTGTAAATAATAGATTACTTTATACTATAACAAACTAAGTTCGAAAACAATGCGAGTCACGCGTCACTGACAAGTGTTGTGTGGCCAGTTTATGAAGTGCTTAATTTCTTTTTTTTCTCTCTTCAACTGCAAACTTTAATTCTCTAAAGTTTAGAAAGTTTAAAGAAGTATGTTAAATTAAATGCACCATAGGCATACAGTATAAATGTATTTTTTAAATTATATGTATTTTTAGTTTAAAACTAAAAAATAAATAAATAAAAAAAAAACTGTAGTTTAATTGTCAGCTTTGTCATATATTAATATTTATATCATACATTGCATATTTTTAATTCACATCAAACTATTCAATAATGCAATGAAGTTCCGAAAATTTATTGCCGTTTGTTTGAAATTTTCTTTCCAACCTCGATACAGTGATTTATTACTAAACTGATCACAATAACTCTTATTTCAATATCTTTTAACAATTACTTATATATGAACTTACGATATGATCCACTCTTTATGTATATACTTTCGCAAATAATTCAACACTGAATTAAAATCTTATAACATTTTTATAAGAAGCTTATAACATTGAGTCGCTACGAACTTTATTATAGTGAATTTTGATGCAGTGACGAAGAATTGTAATAATAACTTATCACGGTAATTTCTCGGAGTAATATATTACAATAACTATATATTCAATACAGATACGGCATTATTACAATTGTTCGTCAAATCTGTTTGAATTACTATATTCAACCAAGTCGCAGACTTGTTTCCATACAGCTTCCATACAACTTTCCAGTACAACTTTTGTCACGGTAATTTCACAGGGCAACTTGTTACAAAACGTATTCAATTTGTTATATCATATAATATTTTACTAACTAATATTATACCAGCATGAACTTAATTATTTGATAATAATTGTATAATATAATAACAATTCTATTATAGTACGGCATTAATTGATACGATTAAAGCAATATATTTTCAATTTGTCAGTCGATATTTTTTAACAATATTCTGTATTATACTAGTCAAATTATACATTTTTATCTACGTGGAACAATCTGAACAATTACATTGATAATCCTATAAATTTTACTAGATTATATGCTAAACATAAGATTGATTAAAGTACATTAAACCGCATTACTATTTTCTGTTTTTTTAACCTACTTTTATTATCTAATGTTATAAAATTTTTATTATTTTTTCAATGTACACGCAGAAAAATATAAAATAAGAAGTCCTAAAGAAATGTTGGAACGCTAGCACAGAAGACAAATTTCATTGTAGTTGTATTATATGTTTGTTTATTATTTAAACAGAAATAATAAAATTAATAGCAAGATTTTAAGAAGTACTGAGAAAAATTTCAATTAAAAATTAGTGTGCCAAAATAATATTCTGATACGATGTTTGTCAACACATAAAAATGACCCCTAAATATCATAAACATTATGTTTTGATTTCCTTATATTTTACTATGATTTAATGGTAATCATTCTTTGTTGACAAACATCCCATCGAAGTACTGTTTTGGTACAGTAATTTTTAATATACATTTTTAGCTCCCTTTACTTTTAGGCCAAAAAGTTGTTCATAATTACACAGTTTTCTCCAATTTTTTCCCATTCGATGTACATATTACAGTCACGTATCGCAGTATAACTTATTACCACATGGCTCGTTCCTATTAATTTGTTAGAATAACTCGAAACTAAGTCACTCGATACTAATCGGTAATTCGTATCCAAACTTTTTTGGTTGCACTATGAATTCAAAGCGAGTACTTATGATTTATTCAAAACAAATCGTTTCGCCCAGTCACAGATTGGGATTTAAGTTTATCCTTGTTCAGAGTCCATAACACCGAACCATTTGTTTACCCCGTATCGGCGAAGGTTTTGATCCTTATTGTGCAAATCACGAAACTTTTCTCGTCTCGTCAAATTTGACTTTCCTCGGCATTATTTCTTCCACAATGGCCACCGATAATCAGTCGTCGACAATCCTCGCTGGCGTAATTTATCAAAACCCGTCAGACCACAATCATACAAATGTACCCATATATATCGACGCTCCTGCGCGAACAAACGTCGCTGAATTATATTACATTAAAAGACACGACTCGGCGTTGACAGAGAATAAAAATAAATGTCGAGCCGTAAATTCGCCAAGTAGGCAGATAAATGCTGTGATTTGCCACGGCTGTATAAACGTAAAAATAAAGAAGCCCCAATAAATATCGAGCGAGGGTTAAACAATTTTTTCTGAAATTGAACTTTTTTCCATAGCTGTTTTCGTATGAGCCATTCGCGAACTTGATGTGAAGTTTTTTTTTTTTTGCCCTTCCTTTTTGTCACCGAATAAAGATCAGATTTTATCCGATGTAGTTTAGCAAAGTAGAAACGAACGCAATCAGGTTTTTAATTGTATTTCAAGTGAAATTCAAGTGAAAACGCTAATGAAAATTGTGTAGTGGCTAATGAATTATTTCAGATTATATATATATATACGAATCGCTTATGCGACCAATATCATAAGAACTATATATATTTATCTTAACTTTGATTAGAATATTTAAAAATTATATATTTCCAATCGTTATAAATAAAGATATTGAACGCGTCCTTATAAGATGTCTATAATTTTACTAATTTTAGTTTGACTAAAATAAACAAGCGTTCGTGAATTTGAACTATATATTCAATAACAAAGAAACTATTTCGCCGCGTTAAAATATGTAATAATTAATTACAACAATAAACACAAATAATGTGGCATTGAATTCATATCAGAATTATTTAGTCTAATACGTACACGGAGAAAAAAGTATACCTAAAAATTTCTATATTTTCCGTGTAAAATTACCATACTTTATAGAAATGCAGTCAAAGATGTTATGTCTCAATTTAATTTCAATACAGTATGGTAATAAA
>JABFQC010006589.1:0-10663 GCA_022817085.1 Psilanteris sp. ZL-2020 | reverse complement strand
CATTGTATATAATATATATATATATATATATATATATATAAATACACTGCCATCGAGATATACAGATTCTTATAGGTATGTAGATAAATGCAAATTTACATACATCATAGTAAGAATGGATAAAATTAGAAATTAATGAAGTTGTAGGTAGAAAAGAAAATTAGGGCAAAAGCTCTTACGTTGCGATGCAAAAAATAGTCTATTGGATCAACATTCTTAAAATGTAAAACAGAATTAATTATTTTATTTACATTTAATCGCGTAAAATTATATTCCAATGAAAGACTATTATGTCAAGAGATAGAATATTGATATGAGGACGTAATGCAAATTTCGAATTCTAATATTCTGGTTTTAAGCAGTTATTCACGTACGCTATCAAATTAGATGTCTTATAAACGCACAATAAATCTACAAACGGTGCGTTTCTGGTGTACTGAAAGAAAATGAAATACTTCTTCGTCATGTCATTGCAAAATTCGGTTATCGATGGAGATTGAAGTATCCATTCAACTTTCTGTGTTTTCATACACAATACAATTTTTCGTCGAGCGACAAAAGAATAATTAACGTGTAAGTGACAAACATCTTTGAAAATGGTTTTATTTTGAAATTTAATTTTTTTCGAACTGTTATTATATATGTACTTATAAAAGGGTTAACGATTCAATTAGAACTACTGTATTACAAACATTTTAAATAACACCGTGTTCTGTAAATATATATACATACATGTATTGTTAATGTAGCTAAGGCACAATCAATTTTATTTCGAAAAACTAAATTAAAAATATCCAATATAAATGCACATGTAATATTTAAAAATATAATTTAAGCAAAATAAAAATGAGTTTATCATTTTAATTTATCTTTTATCTTTATATAAGACCCATATATAGTCATGATTCTGTTATATATTGTATTATTAATATCATTATTATATATAAATTATGTTATACAGACATTAATATAATTCATCAAAATAGTTGCAAAAAATATATAAAAAAATTATAAATATCTTTCAACAGGATATAACACAAATAATGTTTAGTATCTAATATACAAAGCAACAAATCACATCATAAATATTAAAATATTAAAATATTAAAAAAAATCATATATCACTTTATTTATATATGATTATTCGTACCAACGTATATTGTACACAATTCAATCTCAATCTAACGTTATCATATGCTTTTTTTAACTTTAATCGCCTATTAGTATGATAAAGTTAATGGGATAGTTAAAATAATTAAAGCATTAATTCAACGACTAAATTCACAAATAACTGCATGACAATCCGGAAAATACAATTCATGCGTGAGCGCGCTTGTGTCTGTGTGTACACGCGTATCCAAATGTCACACATATACCATGTACATAACACGTATATATTGCCATAATATAGACATAGAATATAATTCCTTGCAAAAATTGCAGACGGGAAACCAATTTCATTCTTCGTCAAAATAAATCGCTCGCAATTCTCGTTATGGGCATTTTCATACTAGGATATTCGACGCCAAATCGCCGGCGGGCTCCGTGGGATAACGCATTGTATCAACGTTGAACGTGTCGTTTAAGTTTAATCACACTTCGCATTTGCGAACAATCATCGGCAATAAAAATGATCGCGTCAAATGGCGCCAGCTGTTTGGACAGCCGTATGACACTTCAAGTGTGTGGAAATCGAATTCATCCGGCGAGGGGATTGCGTATTAAACAGACCGATCGATTGGAAAAGCAAAATGTTTAGTTTTGAAGAGGTTGTCGCGCTGAATTATTTCGTGTTTTTTTTATTAGCATCGTCTGCCTTCGGATACATAGTGCCGGATTCTTCGTGAATTTTGCAGCGTGTCTAATGGGGAGTCATGAATAACAGTCCCGTGTCACTTTTGGTTGCACTTAAACCAATGGAAAAATTGGATAAAAGATGATGTTTATTATTTTTTTCTCTTTTTCTCTCTCTCTTTTTTTTGTTGATTGAATTTGAAGATCTACCCAAGCAAGAATTGTGTCGAGTTTTTCGCGTGAAAATAGTCAGTTTTTACTATACTTTGACTAGAGTCTACTCAGAACAACTATCCAATAACTAAACTGAGAAAAATTTCTATTAAAAATTACTGTGCCAAGAGTATTCTGATGGAATGTTTGTCAACACGTAAAAATTACCCATAAATATGGTAAACATTACTTCGATTTCCCTATATTTTTACTGTGCTTTAACGGTAATCATTCTTTGTTGACAAACATCGCTTCAAAGTACTGTTTTGGCACGGTAATTTTTCATAGCAATTTTTCTCAGTGTATATTCTAGCTAGTTTTTACTATAGTTAAAAAAAATAAAAGAGTAATTATATATACAATTACATATAATTATTGTTATTTTGACGACTTGTTTACTACTTTTTAATCAAATTTCAATTTGAAAATTTATTATCATACTGTAATTCCGGGGATTTGAACCCAGTGACGATATAAAATTCTTAAGGCAAATCATGTAACATGCTACTAATTACTGAAATGTTCCTAGCTAAAATGCGCAAAGTAAATCTGTCTACAAACAGTTTTTCGACTGACAAACTACCTAGTATTATCACGGCATTTACTAGACAATAATTTGGTTGACTTATTTAGAGTAGTGAATCTATTAAAAATCTCGCTAGTATCTGATTTAGATTAGACGAAAATTAGTGTAATTTTTACTTGGGTAATGCTGTAATAAAATATTCTAACAAATGATAAATAATACAACTATTTTAAATACGCTAGTCAGAAACTATACCAAATTCATGAATATACAGTTAACTGTCTTCCAATATAAGCTACAATTCTGAACGTAATTAACTTCTGATAAGATCAATTTGGCTTTAAATTCACGCCGTTTCTATATTTTTGAAGCCCATTTCATTAATTAAACAATCCAAAACTTGTTCCGCAATGTGCACTTTCACCTGAATTGCGACCGATTTTCTTTAAAAAGTGACACTAAAATGGTATTATGCAGTCGTTAAAAAAATTATACCGTCATCGAAATAGCAAATTTAACAACAAACGAATGCATTGCGAAATCCCGACAAACGCAATCGCAAATAAACTTAACAAACAAACTGCTTTCACAACGCTGTTGCCTTTTTCGTCGTCTCGTAACAAATAAAGTTTAAAAACACTTTCGTAAAACCGCGCGCAATAATAATAACAATTTCTTATTAACGCGCTCATCGCAGATACCGATTACGCGTCGCGCCGATCATCGAACGATAACACAGAAATGGCTTTCTCGTGCGAAGTCCCGAGGATTGATTTTCGTGGGTTGCGTATGGCGATGGAAAAAACAACGTTTGGTTTTCCGAAGCCGAGAGGGTCGCGCCAATGCCGTCGCGTCGACTCGGAAGTCAATCTTCGCGGCCGGAAGTGGTTGTTCCATTATATTGCCGCGGCTGCGGGCGACGGTGTACTTTCCGCGCATCGACGTAAAGACGCTTACGTCGACTGATATTGCCGCGACCCGAAATGAAATACCCAAATTAAAGCCGTATATTAACCCCGCGGCTGGCGACTTTTAAATTATAAAACAACATTTCATGCGCGAAACCACTGGAGAGCGGGCACCTCCGCAAAGCGCCAGACGAACGAGCGAGACGCGCGGCACGAGGGAGCGACCGAGACGGAGCAAAAAGACGCAAAAGGGGACAGGGTTACCGGACTCGAGACCGCCATTCTATTGTCCGTAAATTGCGTTTTTAAATTCGTCGAGGGTTGAGGCACGTGGCGCGACGCGCGCACCATCCGAGCGCGCCGCTCTTCAGGCGTTACGAATCTCGGATACGTACTCGGCGCGATGATACGTAGTACAATGATTTTTCTCGCTGTAATGGATTTTTTATGCGCGCTGTTAAACGAGTTACATTTCGTGGGATTGAGAGCGCGCGTATATACAGTATATCGTTTGTCGTGATAAAAATCGTATATACGTGTATATATATATATATATATTTAATCGTGCGAAATTAGTTTATAAATTATATATATGTATACGATACTTACGTTTCAAAAGTAAATTTTACCGATCAATTTGCGAGCATTTCGTCGCGATCGAAAGTTTCGCCGATCTCGCTTTGCGCGGATTACAAGTTGCTTGTTGTTTAAAATCAAATATATATTTCAACGTGGATTATATGGAAGTTGCTTGACGTGTACCAATTTGATGCAGATTTTACGTTGGTCAAGACAAAACCAGTTGATTGCATTGGCGGAATTAAGATTACTCAAGTTTTGTTATGTTTGATTTCAATTAACTGTGTATCGAGTTTATTTGCATAATCAAAATAAATTGGAAATAATTCCAGTTAGCATTGATGAATGCAGTTCAATTATTTGCTTAAGAATTATTTGTACAAATTAAAACTTTAAATTATATATATATATATATATACTGCGAGT
Source organism: Psilanteris sp. ZL-2020 (assembly GCA_022817085.1). Lineage (NCBI taxonomy): Eukaryota > Metazoa > Arthropoda > Insecta > Hymenoptera > Scelionidae > Psilanteris > Psilanteris sp. ZL-2020. Next base: position 6,217 of record JABFQC010006589.1, on the reverse strand, counting down.
ATCCGAGAGTTATTTCACGCACGTGGAATATTTTAATCCAAATAATAAATATTACCAAACACTTTGTTTCCGGTTCATAAAGTAACCTATATATATATACAATTTGAACATTGAAAACCAATATTTCCGAGATAGAAACGAATTCTTCCAGGTGGAGGCTTAAAGTGAAACTTAAATCAAGATTAATTACTTTTGTAACATTTTTAATGGACTCGGCTCGGTAAAATTATATTTATGAATCAATGGTAATTGTTATTAAATAAGCTTTCACGTTGCACGCGAAGCATGAAATAAAGAAAAATATATCGATCACGTTGCATTTATCGTTGTTTAAATTAAATTACAATCGAAACGTACCTTTCGATTAATATTAACATGACCCAAACCCAATACGTATTCAGATTTTCAATCCGATTCAACTGCTTTGAAACGAATCGGTACACCCGCAACCTCGACAAACAATTGCAAACTTGACTGCGTATACGTTGAACGGCGCGCGTGAAACGACGCGCTATGTTTTCCCGCAAGTCCACTGCCGAGCGGTCGGTTTGCGCGATCTTCCGACCTCCGAATCGATATCGGGCGTGCGAGCGCCAAGCGTCTACTCCGTGAACTTCGGAAGTGACCTCTCGGAACTATCGATCGAGTGTCGTATTGGTATTAAAATGTCCTAGCCAACGACAAAGATGCAATCTGAAGAGCACGAATCAACGGCATCGAAGTATAGCGGGGTATTGGCTCGTATGTGCATGTGCGAGAATCGGAAAAGAATACAAGGAAACGTCGTTATTGATTCCCTACGAAACGAACGAACAGGAAGGGTCGCGGAGAAAGAGAGAGAGAGTGAGAGAGTGAGACGGAAATAGGGATAGACTGAGAGAGAGAGAGAGGGAGCGCGGGAGGAGAAGACTTGGGGAACGCGCGGAGGTAAGGGCACATAATGGAACTTGAAATTGGTCGGGCCTGTCCCGGTCGGGCAAACGGCGCCAGCCATCGAGGCAAACGCATTCCATACTGAAATTGCTTCGCGCGGTGTGCGAGCCGATGCGAATACATAGGAGGCGCCGATCCGGTTTGAGGTTAGGGTTTCGCGTCAAAAAATACGCGGCCAAGTTGCCGCCGTCGCCGCCGCCACCGGCGGCGTTGTCGAGCGGGGCGTTGATTAAAGCCGCCCCGCTTTGCAGACTGCGCCGCTAGAAAGAGGAAAATGGAGGGACGGAAAGCGGAGGAAAGGAAGGACGAAAAGAGAAAGGGGGATGACTATAGAAAGGAACCGAAGCAAGGGGCGCGGCGAGTGAGACGGATATACGGACGGGGTGGACCGGGCGGCCCGCGGGGGGTGGGGGGGGGGTCGGCGGTCGAGGAGGACGGGGGCGCTGCTTGCTTAATTACTAAAAGCTAATCAATTCCGGAGGAAGTAAAGTTTAAATTGCAAACTAAAGTATAGCTTCCCCCGACGTAAACTGCAAAGTGCAAAGCGATATTACCGCTCTCGGTGCATTCTGCAATTAGCTTCGGTAAATCATTGAAAACAAATTATGTAGGATGGTGCCGCGTTGTTGGTAATGCTTATGAAAACCGATTCGTCCGGCCCGCCAAACGCCAGCCGCGCGCGCGCTCTCTCTCTCCCCATCTCTCTCGCTCGCTCGCGCGCGCTTCAGTTGCATCCTGAGAGTCGCTTATTAAATTCTCGCGTACTAATGCCCGAGCTGTAAGCTCGAATATTGCCCGAGACCAACGAGCGTACGCGCGCGCGCTCTCTTTCTATCCGCGCCTGTCTCGCCCGCTCCCGCTCGCTCGCCCGCCAATTATTATTTCACAACGAATATCGGCCGGAAAATTCACAATCATTTCGTGCCTTTTTATGGCACCTACCGCCCGTCGTTATACGTTATTCGGCTCAGCGCCGAGTCGGCGCATTTTTATGTTAAATCGAACGCGGGTTAGGCGTCCTGGCTTCAAATATTCCTAAGCGAGTTTCCTCGCGGACCGCAGGGGGAGTTAAAATATTTGGATTCAATTTCTGGGAGCACGCGTGCGCGAGATTTCGTATTGATGGATTTATTAAATTGAGTTTCGCAACCGATAATAGGTTGCGCGGAATGCTTAAGGACGATTTTAATGTTTGATGGAGACAGTGGATCCAAATTGCAGTTGGGTGTTGCGAGGGTGTCGGATAGTGAAATCAAGATGAGAGACGGGAGATTTCGGGGACCGGAGCTCGGGTTACGAAGGGTAATTCCGGATTCGCTCTATATGTATCTATGTATATATGTATATATATAGATATATATTATACTAGGTAACATTTAACTGATTTGATTTGATTAAGACTAACTCATATAATTGAGCCCCATTCTTACGCATGCAATTCCCGTACATATAACGTTACCATGTTAACGTAATAAAACGTGACGGAATAATTGCACGCGGACAATATTGCGAATAATTTTTCACGCCAATCGGTCGCGTTGACGCGTTTTGGGATTAAACGAAACCCGTCGCTGTTGTTTATTCGAAGAAAACAATTTAACATCTGGCGAGTTGATTCAGCACCGGCATCATTTATTCACTTGTTATGAAACGTAAAACAATCCAATATCCTTCGGCAAAAAATCTCACGCTCCTCACGGATCTAGGTTGAATATTCAAATTTAACGCGAAAGCTATTTCGCTGCGAATCAATTGCGATTATTCGCGCATACGCGCCGCAGTGATAAGTCATCGATACCCGTTCGCGTGGATTTATTCATGATTTCCAAAATACTCTCGAGCCTTGGAAGACGGCCCTCGTCGAATAATCGGGACGAACCGAAGCGCGGGCGTAATCAAAAATTAATTTCAGACTCGAACAATTTATCGACGTTATTATTCCGCGATTCAATTAAAATATTTTAATCAAAGCCCGTGTCTTGTTTTCACATGAAAACAGACACTCCCGTCTCGTAACCCCCGCGCCGTTATTCGAGCCCGTATTCAAAGCGAAATCATTCATTTAAGTCACCGTAAATCACGTAATGAAGCCAATCAACGGCGAAATCCGCTTTAAACATAAACACGCGACGCGACTGGGAAAGAGACAGAGGCAGAGAAAATGCAGCGACCGAAAAGTGCGCGGCACTTTTGCTTTCGAATAACAGCGCCGCGCCAATCGACTTTGTCGCCGAAATTAAATTAATCCGTTCATTATTCTTTGGCCGCTCGCAGCGCGACGCGCTAAATCAATATGACATACCCATTATGAAAACTTGCAACGCGCCGTATGTATTTGTTCGTTCTATATACTTGCAGGATGATTATAACGCGCGGCACCGGCATCCCAATAATTCATTAGATTAATTAATTTGATCATTTAATTGCACTTCGGCATGTTGCGCCGCTGCAGTCCGCGATTATGCAGCCGCCAGATTGTTCGTCCAATTTTCGTATTGATCCACGCGTCGATTTAATATGACGTACACGTGCGCCACGGTTACCAAGTGTTGCGTGGTCGCGACCGCGAGGGGGCGCGCGCCGCGCGAGCGCCGAAACAAGCAATAAAATCAATGTCGTTACTGGCAATTCAATTCGCAAGACACATTGCACAATTTCACATACAATTTTACGGAAGAATAGCCAGGACTCCTATTTACTCCGCAGGTCTCCTAAATCCCCGCCGCGGCACAATAATATCGCCCGCGAGATCGATGCCGCATCTCTCGCTCGCTCCGCTTATTTTCTTCGCCGTCCCTCTTCTGCGCCCTTTCGTTCGCTTTTCCGTCTCTGTTTAGATTTCATTGTTTCTCCCGTCGGGCTTCCGTTCATTCGGACTCCTTCCGAACGGAAAACAGCTAACAGTGTACGGTATGTAAGAAATTGGGTCGAAATACATAAAGACGGCGCTTGTGCGGACAGAAAACGTTAATTAAGAAGCTAACCCTTCGCGTGATTCCTTTCATTCATTCTGTCTCGCGATAACTATCATAAAATATGTATGGTATTTTGGTTCATTGCAAAAGTGCAATTCATTTATTAACGTATTGATTCGGATTTCATTATTAATTTAGCTTGCTGTCGTTTTTTCCGAAACATTTCTTGCAGTATTTATATGGTACACGTGTAAATACGTCGGTAGTATTAAATATATTCATCGAAAGAAATATCGACACTTGCTCATTTTTGTAACTAACTGTATTCATTCTATACTTTAGAAATATTATGATTGTTGAAGACGTATACAAATTTATTTATATAAAATACAATAACTTTATCCAAGAATATATATATATGCGTATATTTGTTGTATATTGTAATGTAAAAAATGTCTTTTTTTTGTTAGTTCAAATGATTTGTATACATCGCACTCAATAATAAATCCAATTTTCCAAGCATTCGTACGAAAATGTTAAATATTAATACTTACAAACGCTTTGATAGCTTCATTTCTTATTGAAATGCATATTGCATAAATATATATATAATAATTATACAATATACAATAAAATAATAAGATATTCTCAGTCAAAAGTTACATATTAAGAAATTGACGAAAATAATTTATTTAGTGTTTCAGTAGATTTCAGTTGTTAGTATTGGTAATGACAGAATTAAATTAACTAACTGGTTCGAAATTAATTAATTATTTACAATTAATTCAATTTCGCTTATTAGCAGGAAGATACATAATACCATTTATACATCAACTAATCAATTGTATATTGTTAATTTCGTATATATAATGCTTAGATAGAACGATCGTATTTTGATTACAATATTATTGTAATCTGATATGTTTATTACTCATTTTATTACAACAATCATGATTAATTCGATTACTTGTATTCTTATTTTAAAACACGAGTGTTCTCTTATAAAAATTCTTTAATATACGTTCTTACGATACGAATCAAAATGAAATTGAATTAAAATCAATATAAAACAAGTAATTTTCTTTATAAAATTAAAATGTTTGCTTCTAATCAAATCAAATCAATTGTACCAAATTATTGCAAATAATACATTAGTTATACAAAAATCGATCAATCGTCGTAAATCCGCGATAAGATTTTATCAGCGGTTAATATATCCAACCACCTTTCCGTTAAAATGCCAGAATTAAAGTATAATATTTGTTCGATAATTGTACAAACACGAATCCGTAAATCAGTTATAAATGTGCATAATTAGTGCACATCTGTGCAATTATCAAGCAAACACGTTTTGTCCTACAAATTTCTCCGCTATCTGCATCATGAGTCCAAACATAGATACACAATTTTATCAACGTTAATCTAAACCTGTGAAATTAGCCGCTCGTTCGCATTGTTAATTTGAACGAGTATTGCCTCGAAAAACATAAAGCTTTCCTTCCAAAATTTTAATTGCGGGCACACATGCGACCTTTGCACGCACAGCTCGTAATGAACATGTTGGAATAAGTAAGCTTGATTATCATTCGGTCTTTCGATTCCCGCGTAATTCACGTCAAACACGTTCTAACTCATTGACGCGTTAATTACAAATAAATAAAAAAAGTGCAAAAAGGCACAAAAATCGCAATTGCGGAGTTACCAGAATGTAGCGGATAAACTGGACTTGCCCATTAACAGTCCATTAACTGATCGGCGCATCTAAATATGGAAATCAAGTAATTACCGGGTTAATTATTGCCAATGTTTGATGAGGAATCGAGGCAGAATGTCCACACTACCTTTTCGCAATTGCACTGTAACTCATAACACCAACGTCTAAGGATGATTTGTTAATTGTTTCAGTTATATTACTGATAATAAATATTATATATACACGTATATATATATAAAATATTATATAAAAACAGAAAATATTCCAACAAGACTAATGAATACGAATAATCTGGCGCAAAATACTGTTAACTTTATAATTTACTATTGGATATTGTGGAAAATAATAATTTTGAAAAAAATATCGTAAAATGTCGTTTCACAGTATACAATCAAATATTCCATTGCATCTGAGTAAAAATCATGTTTTTTACTCGTAATGATACCGTCACGGGATTCAAAGTAAATTTAATCATTACTTGTTATTATATTTTATTTTATTGTAATAATTGTTACACTTTTAATATTGTGACCTATTTTGATATATAAATCGCAATAAATATGAATACGTACAGCATCAGATATAGCATTTCAATTTAATTCTTAATTGAATCAAGTTTTACTATATATATATATATATATATACATATATATAC
>JABFQC010006588.1:0-10665 GCA_022817085.1 Psilanteris sp. ZL-2020 | reverse complement strand
TACCTATATTTTGTATACAATTTAAATTCATTTTGCATATTTGAGAGTAAAACTGCTTCATTATGGCAAATGATTTGCACACAAATCTGGCGTCCTATTTCTCATGTTTGGAGAAATACCGGAAAAATTGGAACTCTATGTGTGACAAGTTGAATTCTCTGATAAACGAATTAAGAAATCAGACGGAATATTTGTATGCAGTAACAAGGCAAGTCTTTATACACGTACATGTGTCCATACATCATATTAATTGAGCTATTTATTTGTAATGATTCATTTATCTATTAACAGTAATGTCAAATATATTATATATAGTTTATTAATAATTGTTGAAAGCAATAATCTACAATATTTTTAGTAATAGTCGTTTTAACAAGAATTCTAGATTTTTAAAAATTAAATAATTATTTATACTAAAATTAAAATAAAATTAATATTAATTGTGAAATATTTATTAAACCAGTAGTAGTTGTTTTGACTATTCTCTGTCATTTTAAGGTTATGTTGAATTTATTAATGTATACATTATTTAGTATTTAAAAAAAACAAAACTCTGTGACCATTAATAAACATTATTTAGTATTTAAATAATTTGATTGGTATTAAATAATATAACACAATAAATATAAATAATTATTTAATATATTGTAAATATATCAGCAATTTTAAATATAATTTTAATATTATATTATAATTGCTATTCATATAATGAACTTGTATATATACATTTATGATAAATATTATTGATGTAGAAAAACATTTTTCATTCTTAAATTAAATTTATAATAAATTAAAATTTGAGTTGATTCCATTACATGTCTGTCAGTTCAATTAATGTTATACGTATTATATAATATATAGTCTGTTGTTTAAGTATAAAAAAATGTTATCATTATTTTGGCAGCTATTCAAAACTTTATAAAATAGTAATCTGAAAGATTTCATACCAATTTGTATAACTATTTATGCATTTATGATTAGTATAAAATAATTAACAATTATTAAAAGGATATTAGTAATTGTATATTTTATACTTTTTACCTTTTTATTGTATTTCTATACTATATACTTTTTCATAATGCATCTATAATTAAATAAAATATTTTTTAAAATGTTTTGTTGTATGTTCTAATTTGTTTAAATAACTATTTTAATTTAATACACTACATGTCATTACTTTACAGCTATGAAGTGGATAATTTGGAAATCTTTGAAATAGATGGTGTTCGAAATGCATTAATTTCCAAAATAATTATCGCAGCTTCTGAATCAAGAGAAATGATTAAACAAGAATTATTGCAATTACATAAAGATATCCAGGTATAATTCATATTTATTATATATAAATATTAAATATTTTAAGTGTTTTGAAATAAAAGGGGGAAATAATTTTTATATATTTTCTATATATAAATTAGTTTTATAAGAAAAATATGTACTACTAAAATTATTTCATAATTTATATAATTTTAAAACGATAATGCCAAATCTTATATAAAAAATATTAATTATAAACATATTTTAAAAATTACTTAAGATATTTTAATTAAAAAATTAACATTGTTTTTTGGAACATCGTTTTTTGAATTATTTAAATTTAAAAATTTATTGTTAATATTATAATAGCCCACATTTATTAATAGTAATTATGTTAGTAGTAATATTAGTAATACTAGAATAATAGTAATTATTCAATGATAATGATAACAAATGAATAAGTAATTGTATATAATAATTTATATTTATGTACAAATATAAGTTTTAATTCTAAAATGTAATGATAATAAATGTAATATTATATTAAATATTAAAATTTTGTATACTTGTCTACTTTTATACTTTTTATAATAAATAAGAAAATCGATTGTGATAATTTAGTTGACAAACTGAATTTTATAGTTGTTTTCTTTAAAAGTTTAAGAATAATGTACAAGTTTACCTTATATTCTATAACTAGATAGAAAAGTTAGTATGAATTATTAATATAATCATATATATAAATATATATATTTTAATGATATATAAAATGTATTCTGTAATAATATTTAACTATAAGTCTGTAATATGAAAATAAATAAATATATGAAGTTACAATTAATACATTAATATATATTACACAAGAAATTATATTGAAATATATTTTACAAAATTTGTCGAGTGTCTTAGCACTTTTATATTATGTATAAACCATTGGTTTCAGGAACTTGGAAATAAATTAAACAATTTAGAAACAAGTAGAAGCAAAATATCTTTACATGATCCTAGTGTAGCAAACATAGTTAATGGAACTTCGAGAAGACCAGCATTGAATACATTGTTAGAATATGCTATATATTCTCATATGTACTATAATAACCTGTATCCTTTTTTACATAACTATACAACAAAATATAAATGGTAAATTTATCAAAACATTAAAAAGTATTGTTAATTCTTTAACCAAAATATAGTTATATAAATAGCAAAGAATGCCTGATGAAAATGAATTGTAATGATAAAGATTCTATTGAATTATTAGCACAATCATTTGTTCCAGATAAATTACAAGAAGAAAGACTGACAGGTAATTTTTAATTTTCTATTAAAAGTGAAATTTGTGTGTATAATATTGATACGTTGTTGCATATAAATATATATATATATATTTTCTGTTTCAGAAATTTTATTAAATACTCAATTTCTCATTAAGGACATTCCTCTATGACGATAATTGAATTTTCTCATATGAAATTAAGATCATATAATGTTCCTAAACACAAGTGTTATATCGAAATAATATAATCATAGATTTGTACATAGAATTATAAAAAGTTTTTGATACAATTTACATATATTGATTACAAATTTGTTAACACTCATATAAATATGTATATAAATAAATTATATTGATTACAAAAACAAACCATTCCTTTTTATAAATTCTCCAATTCGGCAAGGTATTATAAACTTGCTTCTTAAAATAAATAATTATTTACGGTTTACATATATTGACTATCCCCTTCTATCGTTTTTTACAAATAAAATAATTAAATAAAACAATGTTGAACATATTTGGTACCATCTATTATTGAAACGTAAATATAAATACACGCATGCACTGTAATCTTAAGATGAAATCAGCGAAATATAATTAAAAGATCGCCCGAAATAATATGTTTTTTGCCTTGACCTCTTCACTCCAGTTGCTAAAAACATACGTTCGCGATTATCAAATAGTGATTAGCATTAATTGTTGTATGGATCGATTATGAAACGCAGGCCATAATAAATTTGACCCGTAATAAACGGGTGTCGAGGTAACTGCGAATTCTGCGCGATCTAGGTAGACACGGTCAATTAGAAAAAAGCGTAACAGTGCAAATTTTCACGTGTAGTACGTAGTACGCGGTCGAGCGCCGGCGTTGCTTTGCTATTGATTCCCATCTTCGTCCTTACAAATCCAAAGTTATCATTGAGTAGAGGGTGCCACAGTAGCGATCTGCTCCTCGCACCCCAAGGAATCCCTCGTGCTTTTCTCCCTTTGGTTCCGCAGGTCAGTAACGACTATTCCACTCGTACTAAATTAATTTACACAACCACAATACTCGCTCGCGGAATACTTTTGCCCATTTTGCAAACTGTTGCGAACTAATTTTGTTATCAAACCCGAATCGATAGTTGTCAAAATTTAACAACGCGCAGTGTACCAAATGCAACGTCCTGCTTACAATCAACGTTTTAAATATACATATATAACGATAGATATAGAACGGTGCAAATCGGATTCGTGCAAAAGAAGTCATTTTTAACACTAATCAAATCGTATTAAATCACAATGAATCGAACTCGTTTGATTTTGTATTACAAATTTGAAATTGTATTATTTGTAACAGAAGAAACTGAAAGCTAAAATTATAGGCGTCAAAAATGCAGCGTTCCTTGACAGGGTAAAGACGATTGAGTTCTACCTAGATGTAAATTAAAATAAAATAAACGCTGAATGACGAGAAAAAAATTTATTCGCGCCGCTGATGCACGTACATTTTGTGCTCGGCGACATGAACTTGAGTTAATGATTGTCATCAATAAGCATGACAATGATATCGATCTGAAAAGGTTGCGATTAATGAAATTAAGAATGAGTTTCGCGTTAAGCGTCTCACTGGTGCGCTTTTTTGTAAATAGATTCCACTTATACGAGGTCAGGGCCGTGGTTGAAGCTTAAAGGCAAACACTCGGCTAACGTATTCGGTTTTTTCACTAATAAAAGTCATGTGTCGGAAGAAACTTTGTCAGTCGTTGAAAAAGCTCCACCATGAGAAGTCTCGCTGTCGCTTGAAACGTATGGTTATTCGGCGAACCAGAACTGCATTCGTCGTTGCAAACAAACGTATTGTTCGAATCAGTCCGAGCTTATTCGTGGCGCGCACTTAGTCCGAACGATTAATTTAAATCAAGTTGCACGCACTTGAAGTTTAACTTGAATTAAAAGTTACTTCTTCGGAGTTGTGTAGACTTTATTCCACGGAATCGAAGCTCCCATCATCTGAGTATAAATTAAAATAAAATATATAACGAGTCCGTTTTTTTTTTTTAAATAAACTTTAAACTTGAAGTACGGGTCGGATTGATGCGTGTAATTATAACGAAGTTCTTGTATTTTGTATTAATTATGTTTGTGTGTTTGCAGGATGGAGTGTGCAGGCGTGTTTGATAGTCTTATTCACGTTTGATTTGAAATTACACAATTAAAGACAAATTATAATTAATTAGACAAATCACAATGGCGAATACAGCTCACTTGGTGCGTCGACAAAGTTCGCGCGACTTGAAACCCCAAAAAAGTGTCGACAAACTGGAAATGAAAGAAATGAGAGGTAGACTGGTGGTTGAGAATCGCAAAACAAACAGTATTAATTATGGTGCAACAAATGCCGCGTTTGATGACTCTAGTCCTAATATGAAGGTAAATAATACACAATCAGTAACAATTTTTCATTTACGTTTCTTTTTAGTTTAAGAACAGTTAAGATTTATTATTACTGCACTGTAAAAATCGGTAGTAGGAAAAAGTCTTATTTTAAGATACTTTTATAGAGAAGATGGTAACAGTATCTTATTATTAGATACTATTTATTTATTTCTTTTTTTTTTTTTTTTTGAAAATGACAAGATTCAAGACTTTTACATGAATAGTATATTTAATCAAGTTTAAATATATTTTTTAATTCATACGATTATATTCAGAAAGTTCGAATTGAAATCGCGTTGATTTTTTAACAAAACTAACAAAACTAACAAATATGACAGATTTTAATATATGTATATGTTTTATAAGTAATTTGTTCCTCAAAATTATGTTTTTTATTCTTCTAATAATTTTGAATAATCTGAAATCGTACAAATTAAATTATTATGAACCATAGAGCAAAGCGGGAAACGACGTTGGGGGAGACGGCAGTAAGCTCGGCAGCAACGAAGGAAAGGCGATATTTCGACCAGAAGCTGGCGAGGATGAACGAGAAAATTGGGACAGTAAATTAACCTTCCTTCTAGCTACTGTCGGCTACGCCGTTGGGTTAGGAAATGTTTGGAGATTTCCGTATTTGGCACAAAAGAATGGTGGAGGTATGCAAATGAATCCGTCCATTAATATTCGATCATTATGGAATTGTTTTGTTCCATTTCTTTTGTAGAAAGTCGCGTTAACGGTTGTAAAATAAATCCATGAATCTGATTCCATAATACATTCATCCCTCTATCTTATAGAACTCTTATAGTTATCATAACGAATACGATATTTCTTCAAAATGATATTACACAATAAATATGGATTGTAAACCCTTTGATTAAGCTTTTAATTTAAACATTTTTATAGGTGCATTCCTTATACCGTATTTTGTGATGTTGGCTATAGAGGGCATTCCTATATTTTATCTCGAATTAGCTATAGGTCAAAGATTACGAAAAGGCGCAATAGGCGTTTGGAATCAGGTAATTTTGATGTTATGCTGCAAGAATCAAGTTTATTATTCGTGTTTGAATTAATATATATTGTTTGTTTGGAAGGTTTCTCCTTATTTGGGAGGCATCGGAGTAAGTAGTGCTGTAGTTTCTTTCAACGTGGCTCTATACTATAATACTATCATCGCATGGTGCCTATTTTATTTCGTTCAGGTAAATGCAATTTGCTAACATCGGTGTTGTTGCAAAATAACACAATTTTATTAATAGTTGGATTTAGTAATTTATAATTCGTAAAACGAGAAGAAAGATAAATGGATTTTGCCTAAGAGGGAGAAAAAAGAAGCGCGATATCAAAACTCTAGAAAGGGTGTCGTGTCGCAAGTCGTCGAACCTTGACTCGACGGCTTGCTACCGCGACCTTTGATCAAATTTGTATAAGAAATAGATTTACAGCTATTGCAAATGTTACTAAAATGTAATATAGTGGTTGAAATCTACGTACATTATAAGATATATATCATTTCAATGTATTACAGAGTTTTCAATCCGAGCTACCATGGGCTGAATGTCCTAATAAATATTATCAAAATGGATCTTATGCTCCAGAACCGGAATGTTCGGTGAGATTTCATTTGATTTAAAATTACTAATAAGAACGTGTGCATAATAGAAGGAAAGATAATTTATATTCTATTAATTATATAGACCAGCAGTCCTACTCAGTATTTTTGGTATCGCACTACCCTAATGATATCAAAAGACATCAACACCCCTGAAGCTTTCAATTGGAAAATTGCTTTAGCATTGGTAATCGCATGGATATTGGTTTATATGTGTATGATCAAAGGAATTGCATCATCGGGAAAGGTATTATGCGATAATTAATATATCTTTGGAAGAATTTGCAATAATCTTTTAGAAATATTAAATTTCAAACAATTTTCAGGTTGTCTATGTTACAGCCACATTTCCATACATAGTCCTTATTGTTTTCTTTTTTCGCGGAGTAACATTGCCCGGAATGTCCGATGGTTTGCGTCATCTTTTTACACCCAAGGTATTTTAATCAAGATATCTTTGTCTGATTTAAATAAAAATAAAAGCTACATTTTACTAAACGCACTACAATGCGATCACGGTTGGCATTATATTGTTGCGTGCCATCTATTTTACGTGAAATTAAAATATGCTTTATATTCCAGTGGTATACTCTGACGGATCCTGTTGTCTGGTTGGAGGCTGGAACGCAAATATTTTTTTCCTTAGGTCTAGCTTTTGGTGGTTTAATAGCGTTTTCTTCGTACAATCCAGTTAACAATAATTGTTATCGAGACGCTATAATGGTCAGCCTGACAAATTGCTTTACATCAATGTTTGCTGGAATTGTTGTTTTTTCCATTATCGGTAATTAGCATATTCAAACTAATTGTATATTTCTGGTAAACAAATTTGTATATAACGCGTTTGTTTAAAATTAGGTTTCAAAGCCACTATGGTATACGAAAAGTGTCTTTCTGATAAAAATTCTACACTCATGGGTATTTTTGGTCATAAAGAAAATATCCCTCGCAAAATACCGGCTCCGGGTTCGCTTCTGAATATAACAAACGGAAATGGTACTTTAGATAATTTTATAATGCCGGAATTGCCGGAATGTGATCTTCAGAAAGAATTGGACAATGTATGTATCATGTGCACGATCTGATCAATTATTATAACGAATAGCTTTATGTAGAAATTGAATTTCTGATTTTATTATTGCATTTTCTTTTTATTACAATATTAATATTATTTATTGTTATTACAGTCAGCGTCGGGCACTGGATTGGCTTTTATTATTTTCACGGAGGCTATTAACCAGTTTCCGGGTGCTCAATTTTGGTCTGTGCTATTTTTTCTAATGTTATTTACATTAGGTATTGATTCGCAATTCGGAACTTTGGAAGGTGTGGTTACAAGCATAGTCGACATGAAACTTTTTCCAAATTTGCGAAAAGAAATTCTTACAGGTGAAAATTAAATCCAATCACGTTTTCAACATTTATTTCCCCTCATTTTATTATCTTCTTTAATGTCCTTTAACATTATTTTTATCTGCTAATAATGTTTTCTCAATTTAGACGATACCCGTTTTTTTACGTATAATTTTTTTATTCTTATCATTATCGTTATTCGTTTTTAATACTATTCGATGCAACTTTGTGAATTGTAATCAATTTGCAACAATTGTTTGGCGTAGAGTATTGCAAAGTTCATATTAAGTAATTGAATTTAGAATTACAATACGGACATATACCTTACATATGCATTCTGGTAAACCTTTTATAATAAATACAATTGCTCGAATTGAAGCACTTGTCTTTGGTTTGCGTATAACGAATACGGATTTAGTAAATATTTTATTATTAATTTACTTTTTTCTTAGGAGCTATCTGCTTAGTATGTTGCGTTATTTCAATGGCTTTCGCTCATGGTGCAGGCAGTTACGTTTTTGTACTTTTTGACAACTTTAGTGGAAACTTTCCACTGCTTATTATCGCATTTTTCGAATGCGTCGGAGTTTCTTATGTCTATGGTCTAAAAAGGTACATTGCACTAATTATATTTTTCGATATTAAACTTATTTCAAATGTATATAATTGATAAAATGACCCAAACAACCGTTATACTATTTGACCCTAGCTTATTAATTAATAATAAAAAATAATGTTTAGGTTTGCTGACGATATAGAATTGATGACGGGCAATCGTCCAGGACTGTATTGGTTAATTTGCTGGAAATATCTTAGTCCATTAGCTATGCTAAGTATTTTGGTAGCTTCGTTTATTGAAATCGTTGTTGAAGGAAGCGGGTACGCTGCTTGGGTCGCTAGTAAAGGAATCACTGAAAAACACGACTGGCCTGTATGGGCGTTAGTTTTAATAACAATTTTAATTCTTGCGTCCGTGCTGTGGATACCTGTAGTTGCCATTTGCAGGTAACATTTGACATTCAGTTATACCACTCTAATCAACTGTAAAAAGAAGTGTTCTATATACTAAGAAAAATGACTATATAATGTATAATAAAATGATCAACCTACTTAATATTGTATTAAAATTATAAAGATTTTAAATATATAATATAGTGATGTTTAAAGTTTTATAGAAATTCTTACGCAAGAAAAAATAATGATATAAATCCAACACAAAATGACCATCTTGACTACGCTGTTGATTAAACTATGTAAAATTAAATCAAATATTTTGTTTGAACGGCAACAATCGAATTCTGAGAAAAAATAACCGCTGTGTTTATAAACACGGTATGTCTAAAACAGTGACTCGTTGAAGATTATACATATTTTGATAATTTTAAAATAAAACAAAAATATTTTTATATAAATTTAATGCCCTATTTTTTCCCGCGTGTAATATTTTTAATTATATCCTACTATTAATATTTATATAATAGTTTTTCCTGTATTATTTTTCTCAGTTTAGCAAACTATTCGGAAGCCATTTGAAACACGTATAAGTGGTGATTTTGAAAAACTTAAAACACACTCCTATTATAGAACACTTGTTTTCACAGTGATTTCGTGCAATCATTTTCAATTACATTAATGATTTGTTTCTAGATATTTTGGTATTTTGATCGTCGACGATAACGAGAAGGCCTGGTTCCCTGCAGCCGACCTAAAAGAATTTCACGGAATAATGCCGCACGAAGTTACGACTGCGGAAACGTTGCTCTTTTGCATTCGTAGCGATGGCTCCGAAGGGTTGTGCTGTCCTACGGGCGGTCCAAACGATGACGACGAAGATCTCACTTAGAATGACTAATTAGCCAGTAATAACCGTCATCAGCTGTTTTTGCGAATCATCAGCTGTAAACAGATGTAGTACTGCCATACTGGCCGTATAGTCACACTTTATATTAAGACAGTGCTTTAACTTTTTTCTACTATCGGATAATTCGTTTATTGACTGAATTTGTTCGCTCGTTCGTTCAAACAAGATATTCATCGTTTGATTGGTAAGTCGTGCGCGTCAATTATAATCATTACGTAATACGTGAAAGTCTGCAGAATTTGAACCCCAATTTAAACGATGCGAGGCTGCAAATATTGTTAGTTCAAATGCCCTTAATCGTGGCTTACTTTTGCAGTTGAAATGTTCACTATTTTTACGTAGGATGTTTTTGCGTTCACCATATTTACTTAACTTTAATCATGATTTCGTTATATAAAAGAACGAATACAAATATTTAGGAGAAAAATAGCATTTCTTTTCGCGTAACAAACAATTTAACTCATTTCTATACAGAAATATTTGCTAATCGTTGGCATAAGGTATTTAACATTGGTCTTCCTAATCTAGACCATTTAAATGTACTTATAAGAATTGCAATTGAATTGTAATTCTGCTTTTCACAACTAATATTAATACTGACGAGTCTTTCAAATACCTATCATGTTTATATGTATAAATTGTATAATTCAGAAGGGTATTATGTTGTTTTTTTATTCATGTAAGAGAGGTGAATTACATATCTAAGTTTTTAGATAAATTACATATCTAATATAACGTAATTTCAAAATTTAGACCTTTAACAGTTTCAGACTTCTTAGCTGTGTCGGAATCAAGTGTTTTGCAACTTATACCTATATTATGTACATTTTGATTTTTATGAGATATTAACAAGAATTCAGAAGCATGTTATTATTTATATGATAA
>JABFQC010006587.1:0-10666 GCA_022817085.1 Psilanteris sp. ZL-2020 | reverse complement strand
CATTATGATATCCGGTGGCAAGCAGAGCAATCAATATGTTGCAATAAATTAAATAAAAATTATTATAAAGTTATATTACTCTTTAACAATAATGAGGGATAGCAATTTTTTATGCTCTAAACAATATCATATTACAATAATATAAAATTCTATATTTTTAGTTTAATGTTTATGTTTCGGCTTCATACATAATTAATTCCTTAGTATATCATATATATAATTTTAATACAAGACGCATACAAGATGAATTCTTGTATAATGTTGAAATAAATTTAAATAATTTAATACATGCTATATTTTTCTTCTATTCTATAAAAACTAATATTATTGTCAAATTGTTTTCTTCTTCTTGTACTTAATAATATACCTTTTATGTTATTTATAATATATATCGTATGTAACATATGCAATATATTTTTATGTAATATTTATATATTTAGTGACATCGTATTTAAAATAAAATAAAAATGTTACAATTTTTTCGCTAAAGAATGGTAAACATATTATCAGTGTTATAAAATTACCAATTTTTTTATTATTGCCTATAAACTTATAATTTATCATACATAAAACCATTTCATGTATATAATTTTTTTCTTTTAGTATAATAAGTAAGCAATAATACGAAAGAAATGAAACAGTTAGTTATATAAAATTGCAAGTCATATACGCGTTCTTGAAATATATTATTACAGTATCCCTTGTATAGCGACTAAGGATATTAGAATATCAATATATAATATATGCATTACAACGCGTTGGCTCAAGTTTGATCGAAATTTTGTGCTATTCCGTAATTTTGTATTATAATCGAATGCGTCGTCTTTCTGCTTCTTCGACCCTCGAGGGTGTAGAAACTCCAATAATCAGATTATATCTGCCGTTAGTCCAACTACTCGCAGTTTCCTCATTTAACTGCTGGTGGATGACAGTCGAACAGATATTGCATAAATCTCGACATCAAATTCGCATAACATCTGTTGTATCACTGTCTATCAACAATGTACCAGTCAAGCGAAATCAAAGCCGGGTTTTCGGAAATCTACATTATTATTCTCATAAATATTTTATAGTGAAATTACGTGTATTCGACAGGTTTTACGGCCTAGGATATCAATTCGCCTGTAAGAGTTTAAATTGAAGTATCTTTCACGTGTAAATAGAATTTTACAGTTAAAACTAGATTAAATTATTTTCAAAGTTTTGTCAAAATGTTTAAGTTTGTTATGTTATTTTTCAACATTTTATGTATATACAATTCAAACGTAAATTCTCCTCATTTACACAAATTAACAGCTATTTTCCAGGACTATTAAAAGGAACATAATTTTTTTGAACGCCGTGTTTTTCAGTATGAAGTGAGATTTTTTTAACATAAATTTTATATTATGTCATTGTTAATTAGCGCTGATCGTATATAAGTGTTTTGTCAAAATACAACTAGCACTAAACTTTGGTTACGGAAACAAAAGAGGTTTAATTTGATATGACGTGTAATATTGTGTTTCAGCTACCAAATCTAGAATTGCTAAAGTTCCTTTATTAACGTAACAAAGTAAGTAACTAATGTAAGCTTATGCTTAAAACTTATATTTAAATAACAAAATGTCAAGTGCAGGACTGGTTACGTTAATATTATATAATCGGATATTTTGTAACGAGAATTAAAGAAAATTAGTTATTATTATTTTAAAATTAATAGCATTTATTTAAACATTTCGTAAATGAAACGTAAAATGAGAAAATATTGTAGATGTAATGAAAAGAGAAAACTTACCAAAAAATGTTTACCATTTTGTATAGAAGAAAAACTATATTGCTTAAAATTTAAATTCAAGATCAAAATAAGAATATGGTTTGACTATTCATAGACATTGACTACTTATCGATAATTCGTATGCATGTGTACTAAGCAAAAAATTCCTAAAATATGTCTTTTTAATTTATTGTATCAAATTGGCAATACTGACACAAAATATATTAATTTATTATATCTCTTATATTTTATTACATATAGATATATATTAAATTCAGCCGCAAATCTAAAATATAAATTTTCTCGTAACGTGCGGTACACATTTTAGTTATAAACTTTTCATAAATTCCGCGAATTGAAAAATATTGTATTACCAAACCTAGAACGTTTAATATATACACACCGTTAAAAACGCCCAATGAAAGTAATTACATTCATATCCTTTTTCGTAATGTGCGATTACATCCTAATAATATTTATAATCCTTTCCGCATTATTGCGAAAGACATGATGATAACAAGTATTACATAAACAATTAATTTAATCCACGCTGCAACAGTCGAGCTTTTTGAATAAGGGGATCGCGAAAACGAATTTAAGTAATCTGAACGCATTGAGCCGCAAAGTACGTCCGAAAGGAGACGCGATCGTCGAAAAAGGACGATTAAAAGTGTAAATTTATATGTACCTGCGGGTCGTGAAATCGGCTTAAGCACAAACAAGTTCGTAAATCCTTACCTGAACGAGACGCTAGCGGCAGCTGCGACTGCTCAAAGGAATACGGCCAAATCGGTTACGCGTCTGATGGGCTTTGCCCATGTCGTAACTCGATTCCCCGTATCTTTCTAATGGAGCTTACAGATTATACACAGAAGCGACCAGGAGAAAAGCGTCAGATGGAACTTTCGATTTGCCACAAAGTATCGTGAAATATTCTATCCATTTTTAACCGACTTTCGCCCTCATAAACGAAGTGCCTCCACGAGACCAGTGGACGTGTTATTACGCTAACGAAAGCAGAGTATTTTATCGGCAATCTTAGTTATTACGGAGAAATTATATTTTCTAGTTTAAGCTGTTCTCTCTTACTTCAAATATTAAATTGAACTTTAAAGAGTTTGTGCTTTTGAGTTGTATATAACCAAACGACTAAGAGTACTATAAAACAATGCGGTGCCTTTAAACACTTTTTAAAAAAGAAACAGAATCCACATAAATAAATGAAAGTACCATAAGTTGAAAATTAATATTATCTTTGCAACGGTAATAAAAGCACAAATTTATTCAACGTCATATTACTGGAATACTATTTATGATTTTATACTAAGAATATACAGGTGCAACACGAATTTTATTATCGGTCATTTAGAATATACTACTATATATATAATAGTATATATGTGATATAAAAAATTCATATTATATATAAATTATATATTACGACTAAATAAAGATAAAATAGTAAGTTGTGAAATATGTAATTTACTCCAGCGCAAAGTGCAATATTATAAATATAATTATTCATACCGGAAGTCAATAATAAACTGTAAATCGGTTTTTATCTACTAATGGTTTTTTGCAGTATTGGCAAACAATTTTTTGATATCGCAACACTTGAGGCTGCCATAGAAAGTGTAGTCTCGGCAGCATTACGGTATTAAAAATAATTTCCCTGCGGTGGTAAATAATGGCACGAAGTCATTTACTTTAAATGGTGGATTCACGCAATTCTACCAAGTTCATAACGAAGTTATAATAGTTTTACTTCTACCGTGCTATATTGTTATATTCATACTATCATCAGACAATTGTTGGAAATAAAAATCCAGACGGTTAATCTAACAGAAGAAATATCACCATAAATCTTAAACTATATCTTTTACATCATTAAAGATACGAATAATTTATATAGCAGATGATAAAATTTATGGTAAGAGATAATAAAATATTCGTGAAAGGAAAATATAAAAGCGATTGCAACGTAATTCTTTGATGTGAAAACATAATCCAGATTTAAAAGTTTGTTCATTCTGTAATATAGTTCGAATTTCGAAATCACGTTTTAATTAACATCCTAAGACACGTTGCAGTCGCAACTACTTTGTTCTTAATTTGAAATTACATTCAACTCGAATGCCAAGTTCATCAGTCGTTGATGTCCTTGCTCAGTAACTTATTATAAGATTCCCGAGTTGCGTTATAATAATTGTCGCGTTCGTTTTTGCTTCACCTTCTAGCCGTAGAGCTTTTATCACGGCGCGTAAACACAAGGGAAATAAAAATATCGGCATTATAATTTTCATTCGCAATTTAAGAAGTGTCAGACTTTTTTCCGGGCGATTCATTTTATCTTTTACGCGCAACATGCAAATATAAATCGGGTTTGTTGCGTTGCTTAAATTACGCGAGTTCGGAAAAAAAATTGATCACACTTTCCGAGAAAATTCAGTTTCATTACCTTTATTTCAAAATAATTGTTAAACTATATTCGAATTGTTTATGTTACCGCTGCTCGATAACAAATTTTTATCGAAGCGATTAAAAGTACTATTGTTCAATAGCGAAACAATGCATACATATTTTACAACGTAAGAATTATTCTTATGTTGCATATTAATGCACGACACGAGTGACGTGTGTTTCGTCGAGTAAATAATTCAATCGAGGAGCGGTCAAGGATGTGCAATATTTGTGTACGATCAGGTGTCAAATACACGCGGTTGTCATTGCAGAATCGAATATTAAGAATTAATTCTTGTAATTTTGTTTTATATATTTATGTATATATATATAAATATTCAACAAAAGGAAGGCTCAAATACTCGTTTCCTAGACAGCTATATATGACACAGTGTTCATAATATATATTATAATGTTGATAATTATTATAATTTGAATGCGTTATTATATAACGTCATGATGCAATATAATGTAAAGTGCAAAATATTCCTTTGAATTCGAAGAACAATTAAATTAATAACAATAATATATCATGTCTGGTTGAACATATTTTATTACAAAATATAATTCCGCGAAAATAATTTTTAATTCATATATAAATGTCCACTTAATACGATAGAATCATATTATCATAATAGAAAAAACAGTTTAAGAACCATATGAGATATTTTCAGATTAAACGTAGAATATCTATTTTGAATATTAATATTTTCTTAATGAAAACACTATATATTAGATATGATATATATGAAATTCAGTTATAATGTTTCACTTGCGAAGTTTAATTCAAAAAGGTTAATAAACATAATTAATTAACATATTAGAATTCATATTATTATAATACATAAAAAAAGGAATTTGTTCGTTTTAATTAAAGTTTCGTTTAGACAGTTTCTATAGTTTATCTTCAGGTTATACAAATAATTTACTTAACAATTCGGAATCAGTAACGACAGATCGAGGACGTGATTTCACGTATCTCGCACTTTAATAAAAACTTCTTACAGTCGAATAAAGAGAGAGATCCGAAAAGATCCTGCCCTCAATCTATCATCACTACATATAGAACAGAAAAAACATTCATTGTATTGTGATAGTCATATGTTTATACTATATAATATATATTATACATATTTAAAGTTACTTAAAGTTTAATATTGTATAAATTTAATATTGCAATTTGTAAAAAAATTACTTAATATTAGAAGATTTATGCAATTAATTATATATTTACAATTACATAAATATAATATAACAATGTAATAGTTCGAATTAATGACTAAGAAATCAAGTAACATAAATATATATATCCATAACTAAAGGAGTAAGAAGTATAGATTTTGAATATTATTCATTATTATTATACATTATCTATTATGCATTTATTATTAATATTCAAATATTACTTACTCATTCAAATAATACAATTATATAAAATTAATAGAATGTGTATAATTTATTAAAATAATATAACTTATTAATTCCATTATATTGCATACAACTACATTGACACGACTATTAACATTAACATAATATATATATATATATATATATATATATTCATAATTTAAGATTCAACAAAAGTTTTATATGAAGAATAATTATTGTATGAAAGTGATAAAAGTGAAATATACATCGAAGTTACGTAAAAAGCTCATATTTCATGAGCATTGAAATTGTATGGATTGATTATATTGATTATTACCCCTGTCAGAGGCAGCGTTTCACTGTTGAGATTACGTACGAACTATACGCACTTACTGTCAATTGATTGTTTTGATTAACTGGTTAATAATTTAATATCCTTTTTTTTTTCATTGAGTTATAAATAAAGATACTTTATTAGTATATGTATATATATAGAGAGAGATATCGTTACCAGGTGGTAGTTAAAATATATTTAAAATAATCATTTTATGAAATATTAATCATTATGTATCTCATTAAACTTTGAAGAATTGAATGTTTTTAACAACTTATACCGCATAAACTGTTACTATATACATACACAGCAGCTTATTACATATTATTGTGAAACATATTATACATTCAAATACACTAAATAAATAACTTTATAACGAGACAGTAATTTTTGTTTTACTTATTTTATGAATGTATACTTTTTTGTCCTATTATAATTTATTACAAATAAAATATTAAAATCTGTTGTTTTATTTTCTATATTTACATTTCAATAATTTGTATATATTTTAATAATATAAAATCACTTAATTTCATGTCAAAATCAATATGAATTTAGATATATATATATATATATCTACATATATTTACGTCCTCCGCCACCTTTGAGGACCAACCCCATTTGAGCGCCTAGTTTTTTTTTAAAAAAACCCCTTTTTTAAAAAAAAATCAAGCTGAACCACAAATTTGATACCCCAGAGACCCAAGCATCATATTTATTAAAAGCCTCGCATTAGTTTATATACATATATGTAAAGCAGAATAATTAATACATTCAAGCAAACAATTACGAATACAATAATGTTATACAAAGAATTGATCAACAAAATATTGTCCATTGATCCTGTCAAGTAACTAATATTGATTGAATGTAACTGAAAGAATATTTTTTCATCTGCAAATAAAATTGTCTCAACGGGAAAAAAGTTAGAAAATCTTCGACGAAACCTGACAGTAATGCGATTGGTCTAGCAGATTGTGCAAAGTTTGACGCAAATTTGTGTATATAAATCCAGCTAGTGACATTGCGTCCAAGTCAACCTAGCACGTTCAATACTGTGACGCGGAAAAAGTGACGTTTATGCCGGCAAAAATTGTCTCTGGCGTGGTTTATCTTTAGCGTTGCTCAATGTTGGCTTAAAATCGTGCAACAGATAATGCGATAGGCCACACACATCTCTGCCACATTAGGACAAAAACCTAAGTCACAAAAAAGAAGTACGTGCATCTTTCTCGTTTTAATTTTCTCGTATTCCTATTTGAATAATATAGAACTAAAATGTTCATTTCCTAATGAAACTTTTCACGAATATGTAATTGTCTCGTTTTTACAAACCGGGAAAGATGAGGAGAAAATAAAAAAAGAAAGAGAAAAAAGAAAAGGAGAAGCGAAAAAAAAATAAAAAAAATAAAAGAGACCGAAAGCGGAAAAACAACCTAAAAACATGAAAACCGGTAGATAAAAAAGGGCGCAAAAAGTTAATTGCAAAAGTGCGAGTTGTAAAATGTTATAGAATTATCCGCGTCCTAAAGTTGTGAATAATGGGAGATTTGTGGCGTAAAGGAGATTTGATACGAGGTCGGAACGTTTTAAAAAGCCGCGCACAGCCGCACGCACAGACACGCCCCGACAGGGGACGAGTGGCGGGTGCGCTGAAACAAAATAGGCCACGGTTCTCGTAGAATGTTTTGAGTTTGATACGGTTCCCTGATTTGAAAAAAGCACCGGAACAATGCGAGTATACGCGGAACAAAGAATATCGACCTCTGCGGGGTGACTGAAACCGCCAGACTCAATTAGAAAGGGACACGGACAAAGGCGCGTTTTGCATGCGGCTGTCCCAAATTGCCGGCAAACTCCATTATCTGTTATTTTCTTAGCAAGACTTTGCGTCTTGCGCGAAAATATTGTTCTAAATTTCAACTTCATCTGGATTCTACTTTTCGATTCAGTCACTAAAGACGTCTTCAATTGATCGTCCAACTTTCGTTTGTTCGCATTCACGTTATGCGAAATATTGTGTAATATTTTAATGTAGTCAATTAAACCGAAAACACGGAGTATTATTCCGAGAACAATCTGTAATGGATTTTTAATATTTTCAACCACGATGATGTTACAGCGAATTGTCATCCTAAATAATGGACAAAGCAAAAATTGAATGTTATTTGAAATGAAATTGTCTAAAGTGAATTTTAATGTCAGATGTGTACATTTCGTTGCTTGTTTGTATTGCATTTTGTGATAATAATCTGCAAATTAATTCGGTATATTTTTATGCGTTATTATTCAAATTTGTAATAAAAGTAAAACAGTTTTCAAGCTAGCTTATTTAGTCAAATATAAGTATACAAATTAATTTATAATTTATGTACAAACTTGTTATGGATAATCAATATTTTTATCACAGACTGTTATATATGGATTTATCTTATACGTTTGTCATTAAATAGCCTATAATTAAATAGATTATATGCGTTGCAATAAATCTTTCTTATACTGATAATCAACGCTTTCTTTGTTTTCAACGTTTTTCAAATTATTTACTATATAATGTGCGTAAGCAATACTTCAATGCAAAAGTAAACTTCAAGACTAAATTTCAAGTTTTTAGTTTTTTCTACAGAATCATATTAATAATATTAATAATAATAATGTTGGTAATAAGAATAATAATTTCATTATTTTTATAAAACCTCTCATTGAACGATAAAATTATTATATGGCCACTCAATTTAGAAAAAAACAAACTTTGAAACGAGTTACCTAACTAACGTGTGTGAAAATATTAAAAGAGATTAATTGATTTTGTTCGAAAGTCTCGTGTTTGAAGGCTTGGTATGGCTGTTGACGTATTTTAAACGTTACTTCAATAATGTTTTAATGTATTTAAACGTTGTTTTATTTACTAACAATTCCTTGTATTAACAAAAAATTCATTTAATTTCAACCGATTACATGTTATATATTATTTTCCTTATGACATGCTCAACATGATAAAAAATAAAAGACAAAAAAAAATATTATTTCAAAATATTAAATATCAATCGAGCACGAGCAAAATATAAATACACAACTCTCGCAAAAAATGCAGCAAATTTTATTTTAATTTATTTTCTACTTTAATTTCTGAAAGTGCAACTTCAATTGAAATTGTTCGTCTTTTGTTTACTATGGATTGTTATGGATGGCTCGCTTTCCCGTAGTTAATGAATAAAATTTGTTTTTGGCTATAAAAGACAAAATGTACGACCGATATAAAACACAGAATGTATATGCGGCGAGTCGCGGTCTGACGTTATCACAGTCGTCGTTAGATTTGTTTTTTATGGGCACAAATTTTATGAAGAATCTATTGGGAGATGGCTTCTATTATTATATTTCAAGTCGCGCGAAACAAAAATGACGGGAACGCGATTGCCGATTGAAAAGTGCCGACAAAAATCGATAAGTTGCGCGTCTCGACGCTATTCGTCGGGATGTTCCACTTCATCGAGAACCTTACAAATGTCATTTCAAGTGAAGCTATTTTGTTCTTCACGTAATTAAGAAAAAGTATTCCTTTTTTGTTCAAACTTTATTATCGAGTATCAGTTACTTCAATATACAAGTTCCTGCAAATTATAAAGCATAAAGATTGATTCGAAATATATAAAAATATAAATTTTAATGTAATTCAGGAATAATAAATTACGGACTGGGTGTTGAATAGTTAATTTAATTTAACATTTTTCTACTGCTATACATTATGCATTGTGTATGATAGATCAATTTTCTAACTAAATTATTATTTTGAATACATATTTATGTATATATATAATGTCATTCAAGTATACTTTTCCTCTTATAAATATGAATATATTTGCATAAATTGATTATAATATCAATTATCATGTCTCGAGCGTAATTTTACGGAATTAATTTTGTATAATAGTAATGAGTTCATATATAAATCGTAATTAAACGACGGAATATAAGTAATAATTAAAGTTCAAAATAATATAATGTAATGTTAAGTCAACTCATTTTAAAACATCTTAATTTAGTAATATTTATTTGAGGTTACATTGTGTATTATGTTTTCAAACATAATCGGTGATTTATTCTTACATAATAAATAAGATACAAGTGTACACTGTAAACCTAGTTCTGTAAACTTATACTCCTATAGCGTAATTTTACACATTATGTGTAAATGTTACACGACATGTGTAAAATTACACAGCTAGGTGTTGTCAAATATAACCTCACTTTTGAATGACATTTTTTAAAAGTAATTCTAATTGCTTTCATAGTTATAAATTTGTTTAGTTCACACTTTTTAAAAATGGTTGTGTTTAAATATGGATTAAATAATATATGCTTGCTGATTTTTTGATTCCTCATCACTGAGTGGATCTATCTACATAGGAGTTTTACACACTGTATGTAATAAGAATATTACATTTTTTGTGCAATTCTGTTATGCCGAAGAAGATTTTTACATATGACGTGTAACATTTACACTTAATGTGTAAAATTACACTATATATGAGTGCGATTTTACAGTACTGGGTTTACAGTGTAGTTTAAGTAAAAACGATATTTTTTGATAAACCTCATTAGATATGAAATCATATAAAATTATACTTTGTATAATTTTGTATTAACTAATGTAATAAGATGTACTGAATAAATTCAATTTCTTTTTTCAATTATAAGGTGTTTTACTCTGAATAATAATACTTTTGACACAAACAATGCAAGGA
>JABFQC010006586.1:0-10668 GCA_022817085.1 Psilanteris sp. ZL-2020 | reverse complement strand
AGTATAATACTCATCAACTTAAACATTACGCATAATTTAATACTAATGATCAACTTGAAAGTTTGAAATAATGTTGAAGTTAATCGTTTATGTTCAAAAGTTGAAAGTATTTTTCGTAAGGGTAAATAATGTACGGAAATTAATGTAGAAAAATCTAAGCAATCAACTAAATTTATGGAAGAAAAACATTCATATTAGCGTATATGTTAATTTTGTTTAACATTTTAATCTTGATTGAAAGAAAGATTGAAGACAGTGATTTTTATCAATGTTAATCAGTTTTTGAACAAATTATATATTTTGTTTTTGAATTATTCGACGAATTCATTGCATAAGAACTACTTCAATTTTTACCAAAAACTTATATGAACTTAAATAAAATCCCTTATTATTGAGAAAATGGTACAACCATATTAAATGACAATCATCATAGCACTAACAAAAATGGTTATAAATGTTACATATGCCAATTTAAAGTTTATAACGAAATTAATATATACTAAAAACATGTATTTAATAATAAATTTATATTTAAAAATTTTATTTTAATTATAAGTTGAATTCTGAAAGTATAGTAATACAAATACTTTTGACATTGTTATGTACTAACGATCCTGATCGTTTTGATTATAGCCAACGTAAACCATAACTTCTAATTTTATGCCTATGGCGTGAAATGCAACATTAAACAGTCAATGCATTTGAGGACTATCTCTAAATGACACACCCGGCATCCATTTAACATTCTACATTAATCATATTATGTGATGAGTACATTTTAATTCTTAAATTAAGCAGTTTAATTATATGCAATAATTTTATTTATGTATGGAAAAAAAATAAAAAATTTTAATTCATTTATTACAATTTTGTAATCATACAAAATAAGCTTAATATTATGTTTTATTTGAACACTTTTTTCTAATTTATTACTACTTTACACTAAAACATGTGCCACTATGTATTGTCATTTGTAATAATTTGGCATAATTATAATTTACTATCCATGTTAAATAGTGTTAAAGGCAGTCCTCATAGTACACACACTGAAGTGGAATTATGATCTTCAATCTCATTTCAATTTCGTTTCCCTTTCTTTTCGACCTCGTTTCAATTTCAATTCAATTTCAAATGTACATAGTTGGCAATATTGTATTCATCGAATATTTCTATATACATATATATTAAAAAAATATTATTTTATTTTTACAAAATTTAATGATTATAAAACATGAATTCTATAATATTCATAAGTCAAATCGAATACTACAACTTTTGCAGTATTAAAACTGAATAATTGAATAATTAAATAAAAAATTATATAAAGTTTTCTAAACAAGAAAAATATTCATATATGTCAATTTCCTTATGTAAATAATTGAACATTTTACTTTGGTTGATATAGGAATTAACATACAAATATATCGAATTTCATTTTATAAGTTGATTTCTCTGTATTTATTTCGGCTACATATTACATTTCTTCAGTACAAAAAAACTTTATTTACTCAAGAAAATGAAGTTAGTTTTTTTTAAAAACAATTCATCTTTTTTAGGTATAATATTACATAAATCCACAACATATTACTTTCAAATATGTAATATATTTTCGGGTATACTTTAATAATAAATCTCTTTGACCTACTATATTTAATTGTGTTCTTATATATATATTCTACACAATGAATATTATATATCAAATTAAATAATATTGGCAATGAAAAGAAAGAACTAAGTAATTACTACCTAAATTAGCAATTTTTACAAAATTGTTTTCATATATTATCTATTTTAAAGATCCAATTTTTAGTTATTAAAAAAAAATATATATTTCGTATTAGAACTATTCGATTTTTTCTATTCTCGTCATGATACTCTATATAATTTAGACTAATCTTCAGTCAAAATATCTCGTTTTCGATATACAGGACACGCTAAAATTTGTTGTTACTTTTAATTTAATACAAATTAAATTATACATAAATAATTAATTTAACTCTACATTTCACGTAACTTTCATGTAAATTGGACTACTAAAATTGATAAATTTTATACAAATATAAAATTATAAATAATGAAAAGAATAAATAAAAAAAACATTAATTATTACAAATAATTAATGGTTTCATTAAATTAATAGCATTACTGAAATAAATAATTATATTTATATGTTTCAATAGTATCCATTAAGTATTGGCATTACTACACTGTAAAAACAAGTGTTTTGAAAGTGTTTTTAAACGTTCCTATTTATTAAAGTGTTCTTTAATGCTAATGTTTGTATAAATCCAAATAGAACGTTTTAAACGTTTTTAAAAAATAACGCTTATAAGTGTCCCAAAATGCTTCAAAAACGTTCTCTAAGGAACACTTCTTTTTACAGTGTAGAGCTTAATAGCATATTATTTTTGTATAAAAATAAAATTTTATTGTATGTTCTTCTAACATTTAAAAATCGTGCAAAAAATAAAACATCCTAGGATTTAACAAGAATCGAACTCGTAAGATTCAAGTTACACAACTAAGTCTGTAATATCATTCGACAAATACGAATACAAGAATAATGAAGAGCTTTACGAAAGACAAGCAAAAACAATGTTTTTAATATTTATATTAACATTTTTATGATTCTTAAAACTCTTCATTGTTATGGTTACGGGCTTAGACTCATCAGTGAATTCATGAGTTCGATTCTCGTTTAATACTTCATTTTTTTATATCTTATTTTTAAAATAAAATGATAAACGTTTATATAAAATTAAAATTTCTGGAATGTTAGAAGAATATTCCTAGAGTATAAAAAAATATTTCTACAACGTTAAAAAAATATTCCTGAAATACAACGTAGATAGGAATTCTCAACTAAATAGATCGACAATCCCGTTTACTTGCTGTAAAAAAAGTTGCCCAGTTAGGTGAGGCTTTGTTCGTACACATAAATTTAATATTTCTAGGATATTATCTCAAAGATGATGTAAAATATTTTTATAACAGATTATTATTTTAACATTTCGAGAATATTATTTCAATATTATTAGAACATTAAATAATATGAAATAATATTATTTGCTAATATAATATTGTCAGCTATCCACATGAAGTGAAATTGAAATGAGATTAAATATCTCTGAATTACTTTTAGATAGTTCACGAATAAGCATTAAGAACTAATTACATAGATAGGAAATACAACACGTAGAATTACAAACTGGCGAAAGTAGCGCCATACACTCAATAGAATTTATTGCAATCATATGAAGTAACTCTACAAAACTGCCTATGGCAATTTCAATAAAACAAAAAGATCATCTTACCACTTCTCTTGCAAAATATCCAAAAGTCCAGTACTAGTGTAGTTGGCGATCAGCTTCGAAATGCTTTCTTTCAACGGATGGCCTTTCGTTAATCCGACAGCGTAAGTGTCGTCGTTTATTTGATCGCCGATTTTTTGTAAACGACAACCATTATCGGTCGCTCTGTAGTAATCTAGTATGGGCGTATCCGCTATCAGAATGTCTAAACTACCGTTTCTGAGCCTTTCGACACCATCGGCGACGCTTGATACCGAATAACGCGCCATATGTGACCACAATTGTGGATTTCCTCGTTGTATATAATATTCCGCTACCGACGCCTTCGGAGCTCCAACCTTCTGCAACAGCAACTGCAAACAAATGGTACTATTATTATTGTTACGTTATGCGATGAATTCGTAATTAAGTTTAAAATAAGTACGAAAGAGGCCTTTAATTTTTGGTCATGAAACTTCACGGTAAGATTGATCCTTTGAATCAATATTAGTGGACTATGAATCGCATAATTATGACAAAATATACATTCTAATTTTAGTAAAATATTGTCGAAAAGTTGTGGAAAAGTATCAGATTATCCGTGTAAGTACACGCAGAAAAATGTTGCATTAAAAATTATTGAAAATTCAGTAAATATTATTCAAAACACAGTAACTCACGTACAAAACAAAAATTCAGTCAAAAATTACCGAACTTTTCAATAAACATTGATGAATGTTTGTAAATATATACCGAAAATTCATCAATGTTTACAGTAAGTTCGTTATTTTCTGACTGAATTTTTGTTTTGTCCATGAGTTACTGTGTTTTGAATAATATTTACTGAACTTTCAGTAATTTTTAATGCAACATTTTTCTGCGTGTAATAGTATGGTAATATTAATGGTATTATAGTATTGTATATAACTGTATTATGTATATATATATATATATATTAGCTATACATTATTATACATACATACATTATACATAATAATGTATATATATACATTATTAGCTATACAGTTTATTATAAGCAATTTTTATAGGTAAGTAAATCTGTAATTCTGAGTGATTTCTAATATTATTAAATAATAAATCAAATAATTTAAGAGATTGAAGAAGAAGATATTCGGATGACTAGGATTGGAACTTGTTTAAATACGTAAGTATAATATTAACGTTTTATAGTATTGACTTTAAATTGAAACTTGTTTATGCCTTTAATTTATTTTTGTAATAATATTCGATTTATTTTTAAATAAATTAATTATGTCAATGATCACATTTTCTTGTTACTTTTACCCACGTTATTTAATTCCTTTCCCGTTTCTATTCTTTTTGTATCCTCCTTGTAATAATATAAGACTATAGGTTTTTCGAACCTGCAATATGTACTGACGTAACAACTATTATTGACAATTTTGTGTTCGTTACGATATGTATGAATGTATTTTATAATTAAAGCATAAACTTATGTCAAATAGAATGTCATTTTTATTTATTCTTTTTTATTTTATGAATAAAAATTATTTTATGCCAAACACTTCTAGATGACAAATATAATAGCGCAATTGTTTTGAAAGAAAAATTTACGCGGTTTACAATTGCCAGCGAAACAAAAATACTGTCTTTTGTGGAATGTTTTTCTTAGTTTACGCTGAGTCACTGTTTATTAAAGTAAAACGCAATGCCGGATAAATGAGTACTTGATTTTGTCAATAAAAACGGAATTCTGAATAAATATCTGACAAAGTTCTGAGAGAAAAGGTAAGAGTTATACAAAATTAATGTGTACGATAAACAAGGAAAAAAAAGAATTTTCATCGAAAGTAACGAAGGAGATGCAACCAAACGGCGGATAATAAAAATTGCGAAAGTATTTATACCGAGATAATCTGTGACGCTAATAAAAAAAGTTGTATGATAATGTGAAACAATTATGAATAGACGACAGTTATAAACATATAATAAGCGTACCATCAAGAATGTGTGAAAACCATGAAATGTATATGAAAAAGGTGATTAAATCAGACCATGTGTAAACTGTTTTAATGTGAATATTGGTCTGGGCTGAATATTTGATGTAAATTAAATGAAAGAAAACAACAACAAGTAAATGATTAAACGGGAAGCATTGGCGTTCCATTTTCAAATAGATTTCTAGTCGTTCGCATCTGGACGTACTTCTTTTCTATCTATTTTTGGTCATCCGAATATTGATTAGCATAAACTAATTTGCATTAGTTTTATAAACTATTCGAACCCTTCGGATCAATAATATTACAATCAATCAAGATTAAGTGACTATTTTATAGTTTAACACTTAATATCAATTTTAACATATTTATAATAAAAAACACTACATTTATTATCACAATAATATGCAATATTAATTTAAAGTAAAATTTGAACTTATAAACTCCAGTTCACAGACTTTCATTCAGCAAAGTTTAAAAACATTTAAATATCTTTATTATGCATGAGATACGTTCTAAAAATAGTTACGCTTTTCTAAATTTGAACACTGTACGTGGATTCTGACGATTTTAGCTACTAAAAATAACATTTAATTCTTATATTTTGAAACTGCCTTCAATCAAAAGTTGAACGGCCTTTTAAGAATTATGAGATTAAATTATCGCCAATAACTATTTTACATTTCAACTTTAATCATTCCAAACGAAATACTTTTTCGCGTTTGAGAATTGTTCTGAATTGTATGAATTATCTAAATATATGCGTTGTGAACAAAAAACTTTGAATTCTTTTATAAACCTAACTCGAATCGTGCAATTTTCAGAATGTCCTACAGCTAACGATTCCAACAAGTTTCTTCTAACGACCAAGAAAAAAAAAGGAAAAATGAATTTATCACGCGCGCGGGAGTTTAGTCTTACGTCTTGGTGGATAAAGCAATAAGAACGTGGATGAAAAAAAGGATGAAGATACCAACTTGATAAAAATGTACATTAGAACACACAACTTATATATTTCGTCTTAGAGGATCAATACGAAGTAACCATATTGGAAAAAGGATGTTTATTTGGGTTTCTATGGGTTTCTATAGAATTTAATAGAAGTCATTAGGTGCAAAATTAGTTTTAAATCCTTGACATGTATTGAAAAATATGTTGATATATATATATATTATTAAAATGTATAAATTAAATTAACTTTACTTTATTATGAAAAATAAAACTATTATACACTATAAAAAATCAATAAACTACATTGTAAGACGAGTGGTGAAGATTACAGTCTTCTAACTATAAAAACCAGTTCAATTCTTTTAAGTGAGTAAATGTATTTTAGTTATATAAGTTGTTAATATATAATGTAAGTTTTAAACAATTTAGAAGAACTCAATTTAAGTGAAGTTTACATAAATTATTTACAACGTATTTATACACAATTTATAAATGTGACTATCATGGATTAGTCACGAATTCATTTTTAATGCCAATTGTTGTTGATACACCATATTCATTACATTAAAGTGATTTGATTTTATTGATTTGACTTTTTTACAGTTCGAATTTTGAATATTATATATATGTTTATAATTGTACAACAATTTTTATTTATATAAAAGTATATAAGATTTGGAAATAGTTATTCATCAAATTTTGTATTAATTTTGCTTGATATAATTTCATAAAGGTATTCTCTTGACTTTGATTCGTGTAATAATTAAATTTCAAAAAAAGTTATAATAATAAAAATAAATAATTCTATAAATAATGTATAGTAAACCATTCACAATATTATTCATTTTATAAAAAATCATGTGATTTACACCTGAATTCATATAACAGAAATTGGCGTGACAAAAACACATGTGATAAACGCATTTGATACACCAATGTGATAAACCGCTAAGCCACCACGATCTGTTATACTCAATGCCATAATAGACTTAATGTATACTATGTATTACTATATATACTGCATTCTGGTTAAAAAGTCTCTTAATGCATTGTATATTACAAGTCGCAGTGGTTTAGAGGTTTCCAGTCTTTTAACTTGAGAGACGTTGGTTCAAATCTCGTCAGTTGTAGAATGGCAAAGCGTTTGAATGTAGATTTTTTTAAAATAAAATGTATAAAGTAAAATTACTCTGACAAATAATAAGTATGTCAAGTATACAAAATAATTTTTGTTGGTTAATATTTTATTTTCATTATTGATTGGATTCTTCCTATTGTATTCACTTAGCTTGAATTAACTCTGCAACCTTACTCTAAATATAGAGAATTCTCAAAATGCATGGGTAATCAGTACTACCAACCCACACGCCGATTAACGAGATGGATTTTCCTTTGATTTTTTTACTCATTTATCAACATATTTTCATCTCATTAAATCAGTATTGAAAGCTCATTGTAAAATGCCGGCATAAACTAAACCAACGGAATGGACACTCACGCTTCGGTCGTGATAGTTGTTGACCGACGAATGAAAGAAGAGTCCTGCGATGAGAGCGGCGATGTTGGCGGTGTAGGACGCGACGAAGATGACGGAGAAGCCGCCCCAAACATTGATGAGAAACTTATTAGGCCAAGACTTAGGTGCCTTGAAGGCCACCAGGTGACCGCAAAGCAGGCCCCACATGACCCAGAGGGCACTGGCAATGGAGAAGTTTTTGCTCCTCTGTCGGCCCCAGGGGTTCAAACCGAACGGACTCAGCCATTCGTACGCCGCGACGGCCATTGCGGTGATGTTCAGCGACGTGAACACAGCGATCCACAGTTCGGTGCTGAACGGCTGCAGGAATGCCAACAGTGGGATGTCCGAACGCAGCTTTGGCGCTGTGAGCAGGCTAACGCCGCTGAAGTAGTACGGGATGGTGAAGTCGATGACCTCGGCACGCTTCGAGGACACGCTCAACGGGGCAAAGGCCAGCTGTGCCCTACCGGAGATTAGTTCGCCGACGATTCCGTTCCACGATCCGCTCCGACCGTTCCGCTTGCCGAACAGCCCGTCCTTCGCCACGTACAGCTCGAACCGGAATTCCAGTTCTCGGGAGATGTATGTCAGTAGGTCCATGCTGTAACCGTAGCAGCACTTGACCTCATTGCTGATGCGACAGATAATGCCCCGCAAGCACAACCCCTCCTGCAGGTTCGTTGCCATTGCAAAAGGTGGCGCCAGCGCCGTTACGATTCGGTACGCCGGCATGCCGATCTTTTCGCCGCCTTGCTCCATGTATGCCGGCACTATTCCACCCCCCGGCCAGATGATCGTGTCCAGGCGAACCTCCTTGCCGCCCCGCACCGAACCTACTTTCGTCCATCTGGAACAGATTAGGTTTCAGTGTGCATTGTGCGAATTCTTGCGACGAACTTGGTCATGCAGTGGTTAGTGGGTGTGTGGGTGTGAGTGTATCCCTAATAGAAGAGACCGTACTCCCAACTATGTGGAAATTTCCACCTTTATGTTTTTCTTATATACATTGTTTTTGTATTGGTCGCAACTGTGTATGGACAAAAAATTCCACATTAGTTGGGAACACTGGTACGGTATCAAGAATGAAAGAAAAAAGTCCCAGATATATTGTGATTTCATCACACAAGATATTATTAGTTATAATGTGTGATTTGAAATACTGTATTATTTTATGTGACCTTCAAATATTTACGTTAAATAATGTTTCATATGTATCAAGAAATGTACTGAAGATATTTTTATGATGTATGAATATTTTGAGATTTGAGATTATATATCCTTGGAAATCCTTTGGAATGGCAATAAACAAATATAGGTTCATAAAATATATTCTATTGTATAATTAGTTTAACCCTTCATTAATGTCGGTGAATGTACGACCATAACACATTTACAAATTATTCAATAATTTGAAAATAATTACAAAATAATAATTTCTAAACATTTTGAGACTATTTTAAATACTACACTGATACAAATTTACTATTGGATTAACAGACTAGACTGTTCCGCCAACAGTCTGGGGCTGTAAAAATGTACAGTTCTGGACTGTACAGTCGACACTGTTATAATTCTAACATTTTAATGTTATGAATTAATTTTCATGTGTTATTTTATTTTACATATTAATATTATTCTTAAAAGATGAAGATTTGATCATTTGGCATGTTGTAGCAATAGTCCAGACTTATTTTGTTTTATTTTTAAAGACCTATTACTTTTTTTCAAATATCTATTTTTTACAGTCTAAATTGTACAATGCGGACTGTTAAAGCAATAGTCCATTATTCTCAGTGTAATATTCAGAAATATTAAATTATATGAATTTATACTTTGCAATGCATGAGAATTGCTGGTCGCTCAAGTAAACTTGCTTCCTGAATGTTTCTATCAGTATTGCCAATTGAGATTGATTAATTTACTTTCTCATTTTACTATTTTTTATACAAAAATTTTATACAAAATACTGTATACAAAAACTATAAGTAGGTTTACATTTTTAAAAGGGTTTTATAAGCAATAAAATGTTTATTTTGTATTATATTTTAACATTATGTGATATTTAAAATTTTGTATACGATGTGGCAACTATGTAATATATATAGTAATAGTAAAGCATTGAGAAGGCTCCACTCACATATAGTAACATATTATTTTAAGTAAATATTCGACGTTATATTTTTATATTTGTAATATTCAGGGGTATACCAATTTTTAGGCCTGTCCCTATCAGAGGGATTTATCCCTTCATATAAAATAGAGAGGTGGGACCCAGTAAAACCAGTTTTCTAAGTCTATCCTTCTCAGCGGGAATATCCCACCAATTATAATACATACGTAGGAAATTCCCGCTACGTTTTCTGTCCCATTTCGTTGACAACACAGGTGGGACCTTTCCTGTACTGTTTATTCATTTTAATGGAAACTCTGGTAACATTTACTAACTATATTCTATGATATATTGTAATGATAAATCAACTTATTCTAGGATTTGTAGGATATTCTCTTCTATTAGTAATATATATGTGTATGTAGTCAAGCCTTTGACTTCTTCAAACCAAGTTAAAGCAATTTTCGAGGGAATTTATTTTCTTTTGTCTGCGCGTTACTTAATGCGTTGAGGAAGCTGAAATGATATTAAGGCGAAGGATAAAAAGCAAATGGTGGCAACTATACGGCTGCGTAATGACGTAGTCAAATTAATTAAACTAAATTACTAGATGTTGTTTGGTTTGAGATATCTAATTTTGATTGTATAAGTATTTTGTGAGGTAGAATGACGAAATAAATTAAATGGTAGTTATGGATGTGAAGTCTGGATTATTTTTTAGTGAAAATGCTCTCTTCGTAGATAAACCGAACTTCTGTACTTAGGTTAATTACGGTATAGGTTGAGATTTAGTTGAAATATTTGTAATCTGAAAGAGTG
>JABFQC010006585.1:0-10668 GCA_022817085.1 Psilanteris sp. ZL-2020 | reverse complement strand
ACAAATTAGCTATATTTTATAAGATATATTTCTATAAAGTATAGTCATTTTAATAATACTTATCATGATATCCTTATAAAGCTATAAGTATGGTATTTTATAATGAAACTTTTTTCTACGTGTACATTTTTACTATAATTTGTGAGATAAATTCAAAGTTTTCACAGTGTAAGGTACATTTCCTTTATTTTATAGTAAACTTTCCTAGATTATTTTTCTCCGTGTATACAATGTTTACTGATTATTATAAACATAATATTTATAATCTGACAGTAATTTTTTAAAGGCATTGTTGGCTATTAACCTACTATTTGTGTCTTACTCGTTATCTTAATTGGTACATAAATTGGTTATGATTATATACTTCGATTGTTTCAATAAAAAAATAATAATATAAATATTAATGATATAATCATGTAAAAAGTGAAACGTAATCTAATGTATGAATATTATTTTATTATATAAAGAAATGATTATTTAAAATAAATAATCTTGCAATAAGGTTTTGGTAAACATTTCAAGTAACATATAATTTATTACTTATAATATACATCTTTCAGTAAAATTGTACGGTACTTTCTTTATTTTTGAAAAGCAACATTAACTGTTTTACACTCTTATTGTTACGTCACTGCGAAATGAGCAACTACACGCTGACAACTTGCCAAATACTTTATTAGAGGAATAAATAAATCATTCACTGAAACGATGTTAAAGAATCGTTTTACATACTTGTATTACTTAAGCGGTAGCCAGTAACATATTAAATGATATTCTGTGGTCCTATTTTTTTGAATTTTTGTTTTAAACAAAGAATGTAAAAACGTTAGAATAATTATTTTAAGACTTAGACATACATTATATGGTTTTTATTATTATGTAGAATCATTATATATAATAATACATAAACATTTTTAAATCCATTAACATTATTTCATATTATATTTTGTATAACAAAATGCTGCGTTGCAGCAGTTTTTGTTTTTCAAGAAAAAGCATTTCTTTCGTTTTTGTTTTTATGTTTTTATCATTGTGCGTGCTTAAAAGCTTCGGGAGAAGTTATTTTATTCCTTAAAACATGGACATTGCATTATAAATGAAAAGAAAATTTTTAATCGATACCGTGATTTCCATAGATGCAATTATAAAACTTAAGTGCACTATTTTTAAGAAGAATCCATGCATATACCAGAAAAAGCATTTGTCATTCATAATGGTTGCAAGATGATACCAATTTTAGACGTTCCATGAAACCGGCAGACAAATCTCATTTCCTTTAATTGAATTATTAAAATTAATGTTTTATTTTCGTGACGAATTTAATAAATAAGATTATTCGCTTATTAATTCTGCATCACAATTTTAACGTGATAGTTTTTGGATAATAAAACGCTTGGATGGTAAATATACGCATAATATATAATATAATCGTACAGCTATTTGCATTAATTGCGCGGTATACTCGACGGGGAAAATAAATTCAATTTCATTATGTTACTATAAGTAACTTGATTGGGATCATGGAAAGAAAATGAGATGATAAGCTAAAGGAGGAATCGATGAAGTTGTGCAGTTTGAGCGACTTGCGTCGTGTTATCCCCTTATTTGCGTGCCAACTTTGCGGAGTAATTGAATTCATATACCGGTGAAATGTATGTCGTTATTAAGCCAACCAAAAATAAAGTATTAAAAGAAATATTTATGAACAGAAAATGACAAAAATTTAGATTACCCATAATTTAATCAAGTTATTTTTTGCTGTTATGTTTGTTGCATTGTACAGTTTTCGTCGTAACAATAGAATTCAATGCAAATGAAAAATAAAAAAATAAATAAATAAAAATTATTAAAAACAAAATATATAAATAATTCTAGGTCAACGAAAACCAACTAATAATTTCTCTGCTTTTTGTAAACATTAAGTACGATAAAATGAAGGTCAATATACAAAATTTGTTAACAAACGAGACAAAATAAAGTTAATAATGAAACAATAAACTTCCACATTTGTTGGTAAACAATGTTTTGTCGGGCATCCGTTACCATCGAATTCTTGGAATTTGCGTTTTGTTGCTTTCAAGTCGCAATAATTTGGCTGCGTCACTACAAGTTATATTATTGATTCATTATTATTATTTTCTCAGCCTCACCTTCGGCAGAACAAACAGTCGTGACGAAACGACGCAAGTCAAGCAACGACGTTGCACTTAAGTGCTTTGCTTCCGAATGCAGTTTCTGGGTCGGTCGCGTATCATTCGGATAGCCCAACTCGGCGACTTTAAGTCCCAACGATCGTCGACGTAAATTATTTCGGCAGAATCCAACGGCTTTGTCGTTGGAAATCCATCCGCTCGTCGCGAATGCACTAATCAATTTGCTTCTATCTCGCTCAAAAGGAAAACAAATAATCCACGGCATTAACTTCCACGAAGAAAAACAAGCTGCAAAACTTTCGTCCGGATTTTATTTACAATGTTATTTTCGTCATCTTAATTGTAATCCTATTTTTATGTCGGCAATTTCTTCTATTGATTTTTAACGCCCAAGGGAGCCAATTTTTGATCGATATTTCCGCGACCACCGAAATAATAAATTCCGCTGAATATTGTTGCGTCACGCATCGAGTCCTGTTCATTTGCGAATTCTTCGGAAAAAAAGTCGTTCCGCGCGCGTAACGATAGCCGAATGATGATAAGTGGGGTAATAACGGCGTCAATTTTGCGCGCTTCATTATCAAGAATTTTCGAGAAAGCAATCGTAAATTCTAATTAAAACGGCAGGTAAGATGCGTGCGCGGGATTATCAGCGAGTCGATCTTATAGAAATATGATTCATACGGTAGAATCGAAAGAAATACAGGCCGGACTGGAACATAGATTTTTACGAACAGTTTGGCTATGGGACGCGGGGTGTTACACGCGAGGTGTCAACAATTCATTTAAGAAGTTAGAGGAGTTTCGCCCACGGGAGAAGTTCAATGTAAAACTTGATGAAACTTGGGCAATCGAAAACAAAGGAAAAGCTGATTGAATCGGTTTGTTATTTATTTCGTGTTTGTTTACTTTGACTCGTTTGTTTATTTGACCTTGCAAATGAAAAGCAAAGAAAAGTAATTAAAAAATTGTTGTTTCTTTAAACAATGGTTAATTTTTCAGGGTAACAATAAACCAGAAAAGGAAGATATAAGAATTCAAATGTTTAAATGAGAAAAAATCCCTTTAGAATTTAAGGAAGGGTGGGGGGCGTATAAGTGCCTTTAGTTATATAGTCGAAACCTCTGAGCACCCAGTATATTACACGAATTGAATAAAGGTAGAGCATTAAAATTTAATGAAATATATAATGCGCAACGAAGAGGGAGAAATTGCCGTCTATATTTATATGAATTTTCAAGAGAAGGGGCACGTGACTCCGCGATAATTAGTGACACAATTTAAAGCGGAAATCTTTGACCGTTGAACGAATAGTCACCTTATCCTTTTTTTTGTTTCTATATTTTAGAAAATATATTAATATTTATAAATAGTATGTATATTGTTAAATATAAAAATTGTGTATAATTGTTTATCAAAATCGATTAACAATCAATTGTTTATATACGGAAATAATATAACGCACAGAGTAAGTGAAAATGTCTAGTGAAAAATCGTTAGCTAAATATTGAATTGAGCTATAGTTCTGTTAGAGTAACGTCGTTTTTTGTCATTTTTATGTGCGGTCCTTAGTCTTCCGAAATTAATGATCCCAAACTGAAACTGTAAATCACACTTTGAACACCTTCGCACTATTATTTTGTACTTTATATCAATCGCAAAGATTAATCGGTAGTAAATTTACAACCAGTTAGTAATTATCTACTGTAATTGGCTATATAT
Organism: Psilanteris sp. ZL-2020; assembly: GCA_022817085.1. Lineage (NCBI taxonomy): Eukaryota > Metazoa > Arthropoda > Insecta > Hymenoptera > Scelionidae > Psilanteris > Psilanteris sp. ZL-2020. Next base: position 6,793 of record JABFQC010006585.1, on the reverse strand, counting down.
TGTCCACGATCGTTATTGAACATAACGAATAACGAATAATCCGAGCTTATGCTGATTGTGTTAATATCTGTATATGGTATTACTATATATACAATGCGACAATAAAAATTAATTCGTCATATTTTCAAAATATTTTATTTCGGATGTATTTAATGTTTACATTTTTTTATAATTATATATTTGTAATTTGAAATTTATGTGATCTTACACACGGTTATTGATATCCGAATTACCATTATTGTCGCGTTATTTTTATTTATTACAGTGTAATCAAGTTTTGGGAATGTTTACTCAGTCAGAGAAGTGCACTGGATTTGTTTTTGTTTACAAAAATAGAGTAGAAGAGTGTTGCATTAAAAGCTATGATAAAGTTTAAATATAAAAATAACACATGCTAATAATTTCAAATATAAAATTGTATGTTAGTATTAGTTATCATTGTTTCTTATTTAAATTAATTTTGTTAACGACTTGTTACAGTGAGTTGTCTGGATTTTTTTTATTGAATTCCAAATTAAATTATACCATTTAATTTTGAATTTTTTTTCGTTTTCAACTATTAAAATAATCGCTAAATAAACCTTTTTTATGTAAAGACCGACACGCTTTGTGCATCCCTCGGTGCGTTCATATGTAAATGCGCTCGTAAAGTAAGACATTCTTTCGACGCGCCAAATTTTGTGAAATTTAGACGGCTTAAATCAATTGAAATATTAAAACGTGTTTCTAAGACCATTCCTATAAACTCAACACACTTCATTTGTCGAGTATTAAAAGTGTCAAAATTACGAATAAATAAAAAAACACAAGTAAAGATAACAAGAATATATTTGTGTTTTAGTCACGAATATTCTTAATCATTCTTGTATAGAAACAAACAAAAAACCAAAACAATCGCAGTTTTGTTTTGATTAAATTTACATCGACCTTGACAGCATCCGAATTTATGGGAATCCGTGTTTATTTTGGTGTTTAAAAAAATGTATTGAATACAATTATGACTGTATTTGAAAATCATCCAAATTCCGTGCAATTATGGTACGAAAATATTGCGCGATCACAAAATTCGAGCGTTTAAAGCTAATTACATACGCGCGTGATATAAGTCGGGATATAAATTTTTACTGTATTACAATTCTATTCAATAATTTTTCCTTGGAAAATTTACACGCGCCATAAATTTACTGCTCCTCGTTTGAGACATCATCGCCAAGGCAGATATGCACTTCCACACGGGAGTATTCACCCGCACGAAAACGATATTCAAATATGATGTACATATATGTGTCCTAAACGCGCGCCTCATCCACCTCTTTCCATCCTTTTTAGACACATCGGAATTTATAAGGCATATAATATAGGCGGAAACAAATCACGTTTACTTCAGCGCACACCTTTCGGACAGGTTGTTCTGTTTCCTTTACACAGAGCGACATAAATTAATTATACTAACGTTTTTTTATCCGAAATTTGTAATTCAATTATTTAAATTCTGAAAAATAATATGAATTAATTAACGTTTCATCACATTTATTTGTTTACACATTAAGTGTTTTAAATATTTTTCAAAAATACACTTATGACCGTCCCTTTAAAATCACATTCACGAAATTTGCATTTTATTTATGTATCAATAGCAATACAGCAATGGCAACAATAATAATTATAAAGATAATTTTGATTTAAAATTTCGATAATTATGTAAGTCAATTATTTTAATTCAATTAATCGATATGAACTGTTAAACATTTCAATATTTATTTATTTGTGCATGTATATATACACATTAATTTACTTGTATTTAGTTTTTTGTTTTGCATAAAGTGTTTTAATATTTAATTAAATAATTGCAATTAAAAACATGGATTTCTTCACGTGCTTTATGTTAAGGTTAAAGGTAATTGGATAGAGCTTGGTAGGAGTTACTCTAAGCCAGCAATAAATGCCCCAGACAAAGTGTAGGCTAAGAGCAGCGGTAATTCGAGACGGGGGGTATTGCTGTAGTGCACATTTTTTTCTTCCACATATAAGTATCAGATTTTCTTCCACTCAAACCCTTGAACAATATTCAACGCGTTAATGCGAAAAAAGGCCTTTCAATCTAAACGCATTGGCTTCTTTCGCAATTGGACTTTAATTTATTTAGTCATCGAAACATTTAAACGATAAGTGCTATTAGTGCAAATAATAATTTATAGCCGAGCGAATCGACGGTTTTATAGTATTGAACTTTGGGTTCAAGTTTTTGTCCGCTCGTCGGTCAAGAGTTTCAGGCGCGCGACCTTCACGTTCAGGACTTCGACAATATTTTTCCTCGACTTCGATCGCAATTTCGATTGTTTTTGTTTCTATTGTTTTGTTTATTTACATTCAACCGACTTCGCTGAACTCGCGACCCGCTGAAGCGAGGAAATCAAACGGTCTTTTATTTATATCCTATGCAAAAGCAAATTATTTTATGTTTTTAGTTCAGTTTCTCCGTCAACGTTCGATGAATTATTCAATTGCTTACGCGTTTGAAGACAGCGTAATAACAATAATCGGGATTCTAAAATACGCGTAAAATTGAGTTTTGACGAGGGGAAATATTGGCGCGGATCAGCGCAATAAAGCGCCATGTTGACGGTGCTTTGAAGACGACACACAAATGTAAACATTGCTAGTAAACACAGACGAATTTAGTAAATGTTTCGATAAACATGAAATTAGTTTCCCTTTCCTATCGGTGCATACTTCGGTATCATTTTTGTTCTAAGTGCAACACAATGTGTTGTCTATTCAATACCTATCAAACATTATGTCCTGTTTTTTGTGTGTTTGCGATTAATAATGATGATTAAGCGCACGAGACGTCTATAATTAAGTTCAAATAAGTTGTTTGTGAATTGTGCTTATGTGAATTTATGAAAGTTAAAATTGTTTTTTTTTTTATATATTCGTGTAAAAATGTTTCGTAAGCAAATATAAATATCATAAAATAAATATGAATAAAGTCATTTAAATGTAAACAAAACATTGTATTTTACTTTTTGACTGATGTTTACATTTCTTTATTTCAATTAAAATGTATATAGCATCGCAATTTTAGTTTATGGGACAATCTTGTAACTGTTATATGTATATTGATTCAATGTAGAACTGTCTTGCATTGCTTGACGTCTTTTCATCGAAATCTAATTGAAGTTGGATTTGGGTTTATTGGCGTGCGTTGCGGAGCAATAGGTCAAAGTAACATAAAACTGACGTAGAATTAACTACAATAGAATTTTTCTATAGGACTCTTAAGAGGTAAACACCGTATATCCTATTTTTAGCTTTCGACCAAAATCGATCGAAAGAAAATAGCAACTTGATCATGCAACGGTCAAGGACGAATTTCATCAGGATCGCAGACTAGTTGAGCCTGATCACGGTGTTATTAGGGCAGGAGTATACGTTCAATCAAAATATAAACAAACGCAATAAAAGTAACAGTTTTCGGGCTTTTCAGATAACCTTTGAACGTCTGCTAAACGTAAACACTTGCAGAGGTTATTCGCGTGTTATATTACACAAAAACATATTTCTTCATTGTTTACATAATTTTTATATTATTTTGACTGATTACTAATTGTATTCATTTAATTGGAAAATATAATAGATTCTTTTTGACGTTTTAAACACGATTTTGATCGCGGAAAATTAATCGTGGAAGTTTGTCTATGATATATTACCAAGAATATTTCGAGCAAATAAAATAGTGAATCGAGTTATAATTAAATGTTTATATATACTACAATTCCAATATGTTCACGGTATCAATTTTAAGTGAACTCAGGGGGTTTTAATTCAACGAAAGCCTTATTTGAAAATGCGTAAATTACATATAAACAATTATGATTAATAATATTTGCAATAAAAAAACGCTCTTGATTTAAAAATGAATTGGAATTATAAAAGCGAATCTTTATGCAACAAAAATCTTCATAATGCTCGACGGGATAAATTTTATTAAGTAGCTGTTTCGATATAACTAAATCTGTAAGTTATAAGCAACCAGGGAGTCGTGGAATTTCATTTCGCCGGATGTTTCGTTCTTCTGTGTTATATACATTTAATATACGACACGCCATTTAAATCAAAACGTATTTTATAACTATACGTACGGTAAACTTTATTGGCAATTTTGCAAAGCCGATTAATTAATTAATAGTTACGGTTACGAGGCCTTCATTTAGTCATTGTTTATCCCTAATTTGGTATTAATTTTTCATTTGCAATTACCGAAAATTTAGCAACAAAATCATCGTCCGCCAATCAAAACAATTTCATTCCCGAATCCGCACGTTCGCGCCGCCGTCAGCTGTTACGTTCGCGCGTACAAAGGTTTGCCTTTGTACTACGTTCCGCGTTACAGCTTCAATGACACGGAAACACTCTTAAGTGCGTATATGGCACATCCAAATCCGCCAAAATATAATCGTTACGAGCGGCCGTCTTTATTATGCATTGGCCATTCGCCGACACAAGAATTTACTTATTCTACGCAATCAATAGTATTTATTTTTCTGGCCACGATATGGCGCGATAACTTGTCGGATTGATTGAAATTCGTTATTTATGGAAGCATTAATAACCGACCGTGCGTCTCAGAGCGGGTTTTAATTAATAATGAATATTTATTGTTGCAGGTATAATTGTTCCGTTCGTTGAATTAACTGTGGCGCATGCTTCAGTTTTAACGATATTAGCCATCAGTTTTGAAAGATACTATGCCATTTGTGAGCCGCTGCGAGCTGGGTGAGACTGTATACCTATATACGTAACATTTGATTCAAGACTATGTTATTAATTTTTGAACTATGCAACATTGCTCGGGAAGGCTGCGTTATTAAGTCGTGACTTATTCGCAACGTCATTTACGACGGCATAATAACGCGAGTCGCACAAAGTTGCGCGATTTTTTTGCCGGTCAGTTTTGTTTCGTCGCCGCCTGTGTTGGTAAACAATGCCGGGGAGGTCGATGGATGTAGCCGGGTTGTGTTTGCGCGTGTCAGTGTTTATGTTTATAAATAATAACACCTAAGAAATGTTAATGGACTGAGTTTCTTGATCGAAGAGAAGGTCAATGCGGGTTTACTTGTTAATAACTTGTGTTTGTAAACAGAATATTAAAAGTCGATGCATTATGTTTGGCATCGTATTTGTGTTTGCAAACAATAAAGGTCGTTGAATTAAGTGCCCGGTTATTTTTATTATTATGTTTATAAACAAATGAATAAACGTGAACTCGGTCGATTAACTGACAATTTTAATTGAAACTTGAATCCCAACCAGGGGATTATGTCTGCGAATGTAATTGTCTATAAATGAACAAATTGTTTTCAGTTACGTGTGCACAAAGGCCAGAGCGTTTGTTATTTGCGTGACGGCTTGGTTGACCGCAGCGTTTTGCACTAGGTACGAATTTTACATACTTTTTAACAAAACAAACCATACTTCTTTTGACTCTCGTCAAACTATATCGCTGTTTTCAATCCTCTTTTCAATAACGTGCGCTTACACCAGTACTGGAATATCACTATTACTATTTTGATTTTTGATTGGTTCATTGTTCAAATAACATGCTTGTTTCATGGCGTAAAATTAATCCAGAAAGTGGTAAGAGTGTCGGCAAAAATGTGCCAATTTTGGAAACGCGTTTGTTTCAACAAACTTTGACAGAGTATATGTAACCTATATTGATAAAAATAGAATTGAGTTAAATAAATTTAATTTGAATTGAAGAAAAAAAAATTTAAGAGACAAATATACTAAATTGACAGAAAAAATATTATATTGCGGAGTTAATGCAACTCAAAATTCAGCGGATTCAACTATAGTTTTCTTAGTTTATATATATAAATATATATACACGTATAATGTATATATACTTGTTTCTTATTCGCGTACCATTATTTTGCATGATACAACGAAAGCGACGAGTTAATTCTATTGCTTCTTCCATTTACAAATCGCCGCGATTCCTCTTTCCGTGTCTGAAATTTGCTGATTTAGGGGTAATAAGTAAAAGTGGCTCTTCATTCGCGTAGTGATATTACAAACGGCGCGATGTTTTTGCGCCTTTAATTTAAAGTCACGTCGTCAATAATTTTAACAACCTGAGCATTAGAATGCCCGACGCGCGGGCGAGCAGATAAGAAAAGTGGTGACGCCGTGTACGAATACGAAAAGACCGCAAAATGAAAAAAGAGACCGAGAAGCCAGAACGAAACGTGGAAATAGTTGAGCTTTAAGCGGACGCGCGTATACTTGTTGGCATGAAATGGAAAATTTTCGTTATTAGATACAGTAATGTGAAATGTAAATGCGCGCCTTTACATAACCTCAACATTCTTATTGCGCTCATGTTATTCTAATTAGCAGTAAATAATCGAAGTCTTGTAAATGCTGAAGGGACTTTCTTAATATGTTTTTATTTTTATGTATATATATATATACACGTATACATATTGTCTTTGTAGTTATTTTAGGTCACGCAATTAGTCTGCCATATATTAATTTTGTGCAGTTTAAAATTATTATATTTCGATGGTAATGAAATTTATTATTTTAAATAGATAGACTTATAGCATTGTTTATTTAAATGTATAACACGCACAAAAATGATATAGTTGAATTAAAGAAATTATTTTGTTAAGCGTATTTTGTCAATTTGTCTGTGAAGTATATGAGTTCAATAAAATATTTTGTAAATATTTACACTTTTACTGAAACGTTTAATATGATTTTACAAAATTAGTGTGTTGATTCA
>JABFQC010006584.1:0-10669 GCA_022817085.1 Psilanteris sp. ZL-2020 | reverse complement strand
TGGTTGCTCCTATTCAAAAATATATTTCATAACAGTTATCGAATCTTTTTCTCAGTGTATATATTAATAAATATTTAATATCAAATTAATCCCGAAATGAAATTGAAAGACTTTTTATCTTTGTTACATATAATCATATATATATTTCTTGCCCTTAAATGTCAAATCATCACCGTTATTACTTCAAGTGCGTTTCTAAAACGCGCGATTAAAAGGCAATAAAAAATACGCGATTACATTATTACACGAGACCAACATTTCAATCAAAACAATTCTTACTTGCAGTTGGCTTGGATTCAAAGTAAAGTCAGTAATTGGCACAATAAAGTGCATTTCGAAAAAGTAAACCTTGCGCGTTAAATTGTTCTCTTAATGATTGCCTTCTGTCACCAATTCTACAGCAGATATTCCATTGTACACAATATTTACCTTTCAAAGCGTCCAATAATTACAGAAAGTCCAATTACAACCTGCACTTTCGAACAAAGTTATTCATTTCTTTTATACATTTGCGTTACACTTTTTAAAACGGTTGTTAAATTTGATCCAAAGGAGCTTGCATAAAGTGCAGCATCTTTTCGTATAATTGCAGTCAGCAAACCCTTCTAATGCGTTTGACTTCACGAAATACTTTACGTAATTAATATGCTTGCACTTCTTATCACAATAGACAATGGACGATTCTTTGACTGTCACTGCAGGTCTAATATTTCCTTTTGACACGCTCTCCCCCGTTCGACGAGATTATTAAAACGCGACATTGTTTTTGTGCCAAAGCAATATTTCTTACACGTAAAATCAGGATTATTTACAGCGCGCGTGAAACACGACTGTCAAATTAACATTCGCCGTCAATGGCAGACCAACGAAAACCGTCCGGATTTGCGAAACAAATGCGAGCACAATGCTTCAAAGGCTTCATGATCTCTTATATTTACGATCATTTACAAACATCGGCTCAAATTGTCCCCATAAAGCATAACAAACATTACGCCGTTTATCAATACATTTGCTGTTTGCTTATCCCTTGCCGTCCTGGATGGCCCGAAGTAGACCGAATCCTCGAAATTGTAAAAGTTGAACGACGCGTTAAAAAATAAAAATAAAAAAATACGCGTCGTGTAAGCTCGAGGAATAAACAAAACACAAATGACCTTTTCCGTGTAATAATATTTACCCCGCGTGTTTGTTTACGTTTTGTTTATTATGTTTCTGTTTTCTTTATTATCAAAACAATAATATTTTCGGTTTGCTTGCAGAATCCGTGATTCCAAAATGTATATATATATATATATATAACTAGTGAAACGAAATGTATATTCTCTCGAAATATTTAAAAAACGTATTTTATATCCATATGTTTATAATACTTATAGATATAACTATTTGAAGTTTCTGAACATTCTGGCAGAGTTTGGAATTTGCCACTGTATCCATTATTTTCAATTAAATCGACAAATGCCATTTAAAGAATATTCATCTTATTGATTTCGAGTCGGTCACAAATTCCAGATACTAACAAGTAACTTGCAAGTAGTTTAGCTTTACTCCCAAAGCAACCAGCGTACCTTGAAAACCCGTTAATAAACTGAATTAGATCTTCCTTCTGCACCGAAACTTCGCACTGGTCTAATAAATATGTACATATATATATATAGTTGTGTCAATAAAAAAATCGATACGCTACTATATAGATTGTCACGTTCAATTGGAATGCTATATATTGACATCAATTGAAACTTCATTTTGTTTTTTTTTTGTATACATGCAGTTCGAAATGAATGAAATTTATAAAGGCAGTCTGTCAATGGAAACGGCAAAGCAACAATTACATGACAGCTCGTTGACAATCACTTGACACGCGTAAAGTTATATGAGGAATGTAATCAAGTTCCATGCCATAAATGTCAGATATCTAAACATCGAATCTTATCTTCGCGTCCTTGCCAATAGAATTTTTCGTTGCGTTTACCTTATGCATGAGTTAAGTGTTTATCGAAAGCAGTATTACATATTTATGGCCTATCGCTCCGTAAAATAGATGGCACTGACGGTTGCATAAAAAGATAGTACTTTATCAAGTAGTGCGTATATGTTCTGGGTGTATATAAATTAAATATAAATTAAATATATTGTTTTGGATTAAAATTCTGAAATATAAAGACGACCAACAGAATTATATGCCGTCTTTTATGTCAAATAAAGACGATTTTTTAAAATTAATCGACAAGTTTATTCTTCTTACATATTTTTTATAATTACATAATTTTTCTTACATAACGAACATATTTTAATAAATGAGTTTTGTGTTTTGTTTCGTACACTGAAACAAATTTTACAAATTTTACCAAAGTAGATAATAAAAGCAGGAAAATTGAGCAAAAATGTAAATAAACGTTATACTATATCATTGTTTTTATCATTTGTTTGGTAATATTTGGCATATTTTTAGAATTTTCTAACCATAATTTATCATATTATTTACATTTTTGCCTATTTTTCCTACTTTTATTATCTAGTTATCAATTAAATATATGTAGTCATATAATTAATAATAACTATATATTTTCAATTTCAGATGTAACTTTTATCTTTTTAATAACGGCGCCTGTAGAAGTGCTTCCATCCAACACAGATGTATGAATTAGTACCGTAATGAAGGGTATATATTCACAAATATTCTTTTATTTTTAATTAAAAAATAACATTGCTTTAAATAAAAATTTAACTTAAAATTAATATTTAATTTAAGTATTATTTTAGAAAATAATGAAACAATTAATTTTACGAACTTATTACAGTTAAATCTTGATATAATGTAATTATACGATTTCTAAATATATTTTCTTGCACTTTACTTGCAATTTACTGGAACTTGGCAGCAAAGATTATTGAAAAATATGTGTAATTTATATATTGATTGTTTATAAAATAATTCTTAAAAACGTGCATTTTTCCCAGATTTTATAAAATAAAATTTAATTCATGATCTATAATAAAATTTAATTGAATAATTAATTTAAATTGAATTAAATAATTTAATCTAACGTTGTCTAGGTTAAATCTCCGAAAGTTATATTCTTACAAATTGACCGAGCAAATACGACATTTAAAGATGTTTATTTGGAAGATTGCTAAGAACTGGTTAAGATAATCAAGTAAACCTAATTTTATCTTATTTACTGAGTTTAAATAAAAGCGCGGTTACTTTTCTCGTTAGATAAATTAATATGATGCGACTAAAAAAAAACTTTAATTTGGCGCAATTTCAATTAAATTTTTAAATCGTTATGTATTTTTGTATTTTATATATATATGAAAATATACAAATATCAGAACTAAATTTACTGTATGACGTTAATTAAATATGATACAGTCAAATTTATTACAAAACACGAAAACACATATAAACAATTAACCAAATTTCTGATTATTATAATTATTATATTATAAAAAAAATAAATAAATAAATTTATTATTAGAACATTTTTTGTAAAAATGAAACTTATCCGAATATTTAAACTCCGTTTAAAATGCATTTATTATGAAAATAATAATACAATAATAATAAATAACTAATGAAAAAATTTTGTAAATTATAATTTATTTATATGATGTAGTGATGAACTTATGATATTGTTATTTTTCATGAATTTTTTAGCATAAGAAGTCAATAGTATTATAAATGAAAATTGACGAGCATAAATCCGCTGGTTTATTAGCAATATTGTCGTTGACATTTCAAAAATTTATATTTATTGTACTTCGGGGATATATTTTAATCACATGATTTTCAAATATTCGCTCCACCTAAACGTCATTTCATTAATTTTCCAGTTTATTTGAAACTTCGAGATGTTTTTATGATATACTAAATTAAAATAATAATCTCGTCACTACAAAAATATGATTGTATTTTAAAATGTATGTATTTAGTAATTGAAAATCTGACTTTTTTGTTTCGTTTATTTACACTGAGAAAAATAAAGCATGAAAAATTACTGTTTATAATACCAATTTATGGTCATATGATACAAATCGTCAATATTTACTGTTTTTAACAGAAAAAAATCAAGTTATTTACATAAATAATTACTGAATTATAATAATATATTACTGTTAAAAACAGTAAATTTTGACGATTTGTATCATATGGCCCTAAATTAGTATTATAAACAGTAACTTTTCATATTTTATTTTTCTCAGTGTAGTATTTAAAGTATGCCAATAGTATCAAGTATGTAATAAAAAAGAATATTATATATTTAGAATTAACATTTAACGAAATTGAAATCAATATTTATCTGACTGTTCTTCAGACAAATACAAAATAATTTAAATTTACATATTAATATATATTTTTACATATTAAATAATATATTTATAAATAATTGTTTAAATCATTTAAAACAGTTTCTATAACCAACATTAAATTACAAATTATAGAATTATGATTATTTAAGTATATGTAAAATCCCAATTAAAAAATTTAGCGTTAATTTGTTTTCAATTAAAATTACAATTTCGTTCATAAACGATAAAAGCGAACTTAATAATTTTGTATTATTTAAATTTGTTGCGGGTTCATATTTTTGGTCTTACGTAATATTAAATATTTGGTACATAATTATTTATCTTTAATTAATGATGCAAGAGTATCGCATGCGAAAGCTGAGTTGTATACATGCATAAGGTATGTTTGCCGCAAGCTTTCCGCAATTTCCGTAAAAGGTCTACGCTTCTGCGGTGCCGCAGTTATGGTTATGATGCGGCACTATTGCGGTAACTTTGTGATACTGCTGTTTAAGTGTTACTTATGCATAACACCATAATGGTTTCGTGACGAGATTAATGATTATCTGAAATTTACGAAAAATATTAATAAACAAAATCAATCGCTTGTAATACGAATATATATATATATACATAAAAATAAAAAATTACATAAAAAAATCAGTAATTATTTGGATTGTATATGCTTTTAATTGTATATTCTAATTCGAATTGAACAAGAAATTGAATCTAAACTATTACCGACTGTACAAATTAAAAACACGATATTAAATTTATCAAGATAAAATAAAATTAAAACATTAGTACTAAATGAGGCAATGAATATTGACGTGTGATAGAATTTAGTCAAATTTTGAGTAGACAAATTATAAATGAGAGAACTTCTAATGCATTGTATCTGTGAGTCCATAAAGGGTTTGTATTTCAGTCAGTCATGTTTTCCCACTGCAAAAATAAAAATATAAAATTATAATCATCAATTAAACTAAAATTCTATTTTTTATAATTTATGATCTTAACAAATTTCCAATCTGAAGATTTATAATATTTTTTTGATAGATATATCGATTTTACATATAATATGTTTTAATATATTTTAATGTTTATATTTACAAAATAATTATAATAATCATTATTATAATAAATTCAATAGATTAAAAATAATTGCAATTAATACAGTGTTTCTTTGGTACTCCCCGTATACAAGGCATAAATGGAACAGTTATATTAATAATCACATGTCATTTCATATTCCAAGTTTAAAAATTTATTTCTACAAAAACGTTTAATTATGTATATTACATGTACAGATGAATTGACAAAAGAAAATATATATATATCGAATATAATGAATAATATATAGAACAATGTCATATAATAATAATAGTATATATACATTTAAACATATATTTTATTGGTAACATTTATAGGATAGCTTTTTACAATATATATATTCTTTAACAAAATCTGTAAATATTTTTCCGCGGATCGATTAACTTTAAAAAGCAAACTCTACCATTCATTAAAACGCCACATTACTAAACTAATACAATTCAGGAACAAAATTAATCCCTATCAGCGAATAATATTATTTAATATTCGTAGAATGTTCTAGGTATATTACAATGTACCTAGAATATTCTATGCATATTAAATAATATTATTCACTGATAGGGATGGCACCTTAATAAAATTTATCAATAATTAAAAGATGCTTAATAATTTAGTAGTAACCATTTAATGGTTAATTAATAACAAATTACAATTCAAAAAACAAACAAACAAACAAAATAAAAAAATGACTATCTCATTTGACGTTAAAAATGGTCATGCGCCGGGAGCGCCTGCCAGTAGCTACGCTCCTGTGCAGATCGCAAGTTTCCGCTCCGCGTGGAAAGGGTAAGTGTTCTTTTCCAAAACAGTACGATCGCCGCACTGTCATCGGATAAAAATATTCATCCAAAACTCTCCGAACGAGCACAGTGCGTATCAGCGTAAGGACCAACTTCGAACCATTCGACGTGATTCTGAAAAACATTCGTCGGGCTTAACGTCGCCAAGCCCGTTGCCAGTGATTATCGCGGTGAAACACAAGTGCGCGATGCGCTCGGCAAAAGGCGATTTTCGCGTCGGCGCGCGTCGTGCGTTGATTTGCGCGCAAAAAAGCGACGAAACGAGGCGCGAACGTGGCACGCGGGTGTTGACGCGCGGGGTTCCCGGCCAGAGCTTGCGGAGTTCGCGCGACAGGGTGCGCATTGCCAAATAAGGAGTTCCGGTGTGGTCGACGGTGGCGCCGCCAACTACGACCCCGCACTTTTCATCGAAATAATCGCGTCGCGCGGCCCAACGAAGTGCGTTCGACTATTTCTAAACCAAACGTGACTCTCGGCACTGTCACAACAACAAAAGCACCGGGAGCATGCAACTCGCTAACTTATCGGCTATTCGTCCCGCGTATAACACGTTTGGGCCACACGACGCCGTGCGCTGCGACGACGCTCAGTAAGTTTTGTCTGCGGCGCCCGAAACGGTTGTTTTCGTTTTGACGCTTACAAGGCCGGACGAGCAATCGCATCGACGGATTAAAAAAAGAAAAGAAAAAAAAAAAACGCGCCGACAAACGAACGACCACGCATTTGCATAGTACTTGCGCGAACTGTTTTGTTTCGTACTTCACGGCGGCTATTCGAGTGTACCTAAAAAAAAGTTCGAACCACTCGTAACTGTCTAGCGCGAAATCCGCGCAGCGCGTGAGTTATTGGTTGACGCGCCGCTTCGAGGTCGAAACAAAGATTTCGCGGTTGCTATTGTTGGTTATTAAGTAGGAAGTCATTTGGTTAGGGAACGTCAGTGTTAATTTTGTTTTTATATCATTTTTTACTTAGAAACGGTTTATTATTGAACTGGGTAAGAAACAAAATGTTTTGATTGTTGAAGGACACAAAATAAACAAAGCATCGTTTATTATGTCGAACGTTCGTGCATTTGTCCTTGTTTCGTTTGTACCAAAACAATACTGTTTTGGGGTCAAACGGGTCGTATTCGAAGGGGTTGTGTTGTTATAGTCGAGAATTATATCCTACACTGAGAAAAATTAAACGTAGAAAATTGCTGTTTATAATACTAATTTGGAGACATTAAAGTAAAAACCCAAAAATTACTGTTTTTTCTTGTAAAAATACAGTTTTTCATACCAAATTTTCCTTTTATCTTTTATAAACAGTAATTTTTAGGATTTTGTTTTAATGTCGCCAAATTAGTGTTATAAACAGCAATTTTCTACGTTTAATTTTTCTGAGTGTAATGATTGCGGATATCATGGTCCGCGGGAACTATTAATTTCACTATTTAGATAGATAGCAGCGTTACCAAAACGTACCATATCACAATGCTTGATTTTGGAAATACTAAAAGCAAGACAAGGACAGATACACAAAACTTGGTCGCATTTCAAGTGTTATTCATCGTGAAAGTTTTTTTTAGAATTTAAAGGGTTCATTTTGGGATTTTGATATTCACCCCCCCCCCCCTCCCTCCCGGTTGTCATCGACGTTACGAACAGCGCTGTTTTGTCACCGAACATAATCCGTACGTGCAACTGAAAAATGAATCCGTAACTGAGTCAACAGCCACCCATTCAAGTATTATTCTTATTCAACGGTGCTTAATCAAACATTGTGCGAACACTGATTCTGCTACACCACTACATAACTTCAATTGTGGTACCAATGTAAGCGTTCATGATTTATAACTTTTTCATCTGACAATTGTATCACCTTGTGAAGTATCAAATAACAATTTTATCCGTCAGCTAGAAAAAATGTTGATACAATTAGTCATGCACTTTCTGACTAACGCGTTACGCTCTGTTCTATTTTACTAACAAATAACGTCATATGATAAGATTTGAAATATTCAATCCTTGAACGCTTCGCACGATCCATCGATCGACAATTGATCTAACTTAATGAAACGTAATAAAATAATTCCCCAAATTTCAATATGACTCACATTAATTCCAGATCATATGACACAACCTGATCTAGGATAATAAATTGAAATGGAATAAATGACGACCCTGATTCAACAAATCTAACATACTTAAATTCACTTTCATGAATATATCACTGACAAAGTTCATACTATTAAAGGCGTATACTTGTTGTGGATTTTAACAGAGTATGGAAAATAACAAACCTATATATATACATATAAAAATATTGCCTCCGGTTTGTATGAGGTCCTGCCATTTTGGAACGTCCTAATTATGCGTGTGCAAAATTATTTGTTTCAACAAATAGGGAACACCTTCGGTTTTTGCGAGGTGACCTCGCCACCCCAATCACTTCACCCCTTTAAAATTCTAACAAAACTAACGTACGAAATTCGTGGAGGGCCCAGCACCGTATTGTATGAGCGAGACCATGAAAATACATAATTGAAACATAAATTGACTTTTAGCAGTTTTGAAGTCTGACCCCGAAATTACCGGAACTAATATATGCAATGATAGTTTCGGATTATTTTTCAGTTATTTTACAGTGTTGTCAGATTTATGCGACATCATAAGAAAGTGACAATATTGGAAAAAGGCCAAAAAATGCCCAAAACGACCAATGTATAAATAATTTTAACGTTTTAAGGAGCCTCCTCAAAACACCAACTGGTGATTTGTCCATGTAATGGTCGTTTCCGGGTTGCACCCGCAAGCTACGGTATTGGGGCCCCCTAGGACCCTCACGTTTTGGGTTTGGCTAGATTGTTAAGGGGGGTTGATGAGGCGCGGCCCCCCGCATTCCCTTGTGAGGGTGACCGAAAGCCGCCCGATGTGCTTCGCCATATTTTCTACAAAAAACAATTTCAGGGCCGTAGTTAGGGGGCCCGAAATCAGTAGCTCCTCAAAACAACCAGTTGCCTAATTTATATATGTATATATATATATATAAATAATAAATGATGGATTTTAGTTATGTTGTTATTATGATATTGACATTGATGTTTTTGTTGTTGTTATCATATTTATTATTATTCTTATTAATCTTTTAATCAAAATATTTTGGGCATTTCTCGATATTATATTTCACTATCGGCATTATGTGCAATGAAATTGTATTTTCATCGATATCATAGTGACCATTCAGGTATCATACGAACACCAGATAAGAGCTATATTTTCAGACTGCCAGTGTGCACCTCCGAATATTAAACCGTTCTAAAGTCAATCATTTATTATTTTGAATTATTAGCCGGTCTACGTCTGGCAGAAACGGACGCCGCATCAACAATAATTTGATGCCGAATGCAAAATTTGTTATTCGACGCGCACATTAGTATAAATTAACAGATAGTAATTTGTTAATGTATATAGGACAAACTAAGCAATGAAAAAATCGTTTCCGTAAACTTTTTGGATCTAATTTGTTATCACGGAAAAATAAACATTAAAATAGTAAAACGTATCTTCGAACTTGAATTGCAAATTGAATTTAAAAAAAATAACTTAAGTAAACATTAAAATCATCTACAAATCGTTAAATAGTAATAACTTTGTTCTACGAGCGTTATTAATTGATATTGCTTTTATACAAATTAATTATTTAAATTTAAAATACAATAAAAGAATCATTAAATGATTGATTTCAAGTTGAATCATTATAAAATATAATAATCATTATATATATTTTTTCGTAATATTAATTTTTTGATCTCAAGTGAAACATCAGTTGAATTTTGTATTAAGTATTCAGCTGCACCGTTATTGATACTCGAAAACCAATCACTTCGTAATTGATTTCACTTTTTTATGGTTAATATTTGTTATATGATAACAAGAAAGTCTTTGCCTGTATAATTGAACGGCACAGGTGTTTTAAACAGATTTATAAAATCGTTAAAAGAATAAAGGATTTTTATAGTCTTTTGACGAACCACAAAAATCTGGAACAAGCATCCGTAGTAAAAACTTATTCCTTTAAAGAAAAATTAAATCCGAATATCAAGTAAATTACAAATTAAAACTCTTTTTATTTGCGATCCGTTGTTGAACAAATCAAATTAATTAAATTTATCAAGCCAACTCGACATTGTATCAAGAATAAGTAATACACGAATTAAAATATAATTATGACGCGATTATGTTAATTCATATAATTAAATCCAATTGATTAAATTCATTCTTGGTTTCAATTTTTAATTCGAAGAAAATCTGGTTGAATTAAATTTTATACATTTTTGATATTGCAATAAATGAGTTTCGAAGTTGTCTGTGAAGGTAAATATTTTATTTAAGGCACCAATATCACTACATTAAAACAAAAACTAATTGTCTTAAGATAAGATGCTCAAATATACACGGAGAAACAAGTATAGCGTAAAA
>JABFQC010006583.1:0-10670 GCA_022817085.1 Psilanteris sp. ZL-2020 | reverse complement strand
TGGTGTGTAGGTGTGTGATACATGTTGGTTGTCAGTGGTCCCGTCTCGTATGTTTTTGTTTTTTTTTGTGTTTTTTTTTTTTGTTTGTTTTGTTATTTTTTTTTTTTTTTTTTTGTGTTTTTTTTTTTTTTTTTTTTTTTTTTTTTTTTTTTTTTTTTTTTTTTTTTTTTCTATTATTTTTTGTATTTTGTTATCATTGCTGTTTAATGGTCGCTTTTTCTGGTTCTGAAGGAACGAACAATTTGGAAAGAAGAAACTCAAAACAAAGCCGGGCAACATGACGATGACCCACTTAAAATAGACTAAACAAACAAACAAATAACAACAACAATAATAAAAATATAATAATCGTTATAATTAGTAAATTCTGAATTAATTATGCAACGTTAACATTGTATCTGATTGCACTGCACGATACGTTCGGGGAAAGTCCGTCGAAGACAAAGTACAAAGTGGTACAGAGAGAGAGAGAGAGAGAAAAAACAGATTGTTTGTTGCATTGGGACGAAGACGCACGATTCGTGATCCCAAGGTGGTCCGGTCTTGATCCCAATGGCTACATTTTGGCACATTGAAAATGACGCGAATTGTCGGTTTGCAATCAAATTAAGAGCTCCATTATTTTCTACGGGTCTTTCTCTTTGATGACCGTTCACATAACAAGGATGAGACAAACACAGAATCGCAATATAAAAAAGAATAAAAAATATAAAAAAAAACGAAATATACAATAAATACGATTAAATAATAAATTACAATGTCGATTTGTATACATAGAACGTATATCGCATCCAATAAGCGTCTTGTTGAAGCTAGAGGGCGCGCCGAGCGCCCCCTCGCTTCAGTCGATTTTGTCGAACAATATTTACAACTCGCGTCGAATCGATGGCACAATTTGCGGGCAAATTGGCGCTGTCGTCGACTACGGAATTTCGTCCAAACGGTTGTCCGCGATCATATCCAATTTATCAGCTGATTTGTCTGGATCCTCCGCTATGAAATCACGATACGGTCCGTTTCATTGCGGTCACCACCTGGTCCTGGTAAATCCATTCGTTAATAAGAAAATAATGTAACCAATCGCAGAACGCCATCGGCTTTTGTCGGTCGATGAATGCTGACTATAAAGAATCAAAATTTGATTCTCTGTCGCTGTTAGCCTGGAATATATACAAGTTGGAAGTTAGAATTATCGTGGGAACCATAACAAGATAAAAGTAAACCATTAATAACATCTAGTAGATGGAACATGTACTTAGTGTCTTATGCGGAGAAAGAATACGTTCAAATTTCAAAACAAATAATAATAATTATTCTTATAGTTTCCCTACTCTGTCAGAATTGTAAAGTGGTGGGTGCTGAGCTGGGAGTCGCAATGTACTTCCAAGGTCTCTCTCAGCCATTGTGTGTCCTTCGCTGGCACTGTCGCGTATGTCCCGATTGTCCTTTCGGTCGGAAGAAGCGAGTTTTGTTGATGGTTGAATGGTGGTCTCGCCACACGATCTGGCCAGGGTCGATCCAGCTTCGCCCAAGTCCAGTCGGAGCAGTTGCTTGGTCGATGGTTGGATGGAACCCTCGCCGCAAGAGCGCATCAGACTGGAGTCCAGGTCTCCTTGGTAATCCGTACCGTGATAAACCTTGGTGATGGATTCCACGGTACTCTCTCCACAGGACCGAACAAGCGTCGATTCGGTGTCAACCATGCGAGTCACCGTAGCCGAGACCTTAAAAAGAGATAATCCATAACATCATTATGTTAACATCTGATACCATTATCTCATCATCTGAAGGAACTTACTTGAAAACCAGCACTCACTAGAGCCCCACTAGGAGATATGGGTGTCTTGGATGGTCTTATTTCAGCCTCCTTGAATTCGTTACTAACCATACTAATTTTACGGTTAGATGGATGAGTACCAGTATCCAAGTAGTCAATTAACTTGTGCTCTTCAGCAGCAAAGGTGCTCATGGATTTATAATTCTGTAGAGTTTGAGGAGAGGATCGGTATTTTGCTCTTGGGATCATAACAGTCAACGACCTGTCTCTTTGCTCGGTATTGCTGGGAACTATAAATGTAAACGTTAATTTGAGTCTTTCTCTAATTAGAAACAAGTATTATACCTTTTAAGTGATTGCCTTACCATGTGCCATCAGCGGAGTTGGTTTTCTTTGAGGCGAATGGATGTTGCGGTTCACCTTTCTCACCGGTTTCTTCAGAGGTGGCGCAGGAGCTATCATTTGCGGAGGTGGTGGTAACACGTGCGGCACGTGATGGGGAATTGCCAGTTCCGTGATACTACCCTCGCTACTGCTATCACCTCCTGTTCCAGGTATCATTGCTCTTCTATCGCAAGCAGTTCGTTTTCTATTTGGATGACGGTAACAGGTCATTCCGATACAAACTGCCAGTAGTCCAAGTAGTATCGCACCGGTAGTGACGAGGGCGATTAAGAGTACTAAATGGATCAATTAGATTAATGTAGGTACAATTCAATGAACTATTATCACATGAAGAAACTATTATTAACAACTTACCTTTTAGATTCACTTGGCACTTTTGACCACTGTGCCATGGGAAGCACTCACACGTTTCCTGATCGAAAGCATTTTTTACGCAGTGACCTTTGTTGTTGCAAGCTGCGCAACCTAGCGGGGCCTGGGAACACACCCTTCCTGCGTAAGAAGGATTTTCTGACAGGTCAGCCCATCCTTCCTTGCAAGAGCATTTGTAAGTACCCCAAAGGTTAAAACAAGCTGCATTCGATGAGCAATCGTGGTAAGGTCTTCCGTCGTCTGCGGTGCACTCATCAAAGTCAGCTGCAGCAATCTACAGCAACAGGTAAACAATATTTAAAAATACGATTCAGTCACACATGCCTAATTTTGTATTGTTGAACTAAACTTACCAGAGTCAGGTTCTTCGAAGCGTAGACATCCGTTCCACCTAAGCTGTAATTATTTGCCACAACGTACTTCCTAATCACATCAGTCAGTTGATTTTGGTCAGTGTTGTCGCTCAACTGGACATGGAACAGCGCTTCCGTGGGATTATTTGGAATAAATCCAGCGAATTTTATTCCTCTGTACACATCTCTCAAGTCGCTCTGCATCATGGTCCTGTCGAAGCCTTCTTTGGCAAACCCAGCTAGACGTTTGTATTCCATTGAGGATGTGTCATTCAATATGGATGTCTGAAGTACACGTTCCTGGCCAATATGATCAACACCAACACGAATTATATACGTGTAGATTGCTAGAAGATATTAAAAAATTAGACCTGCGACTTAGCAGTCTTTAGCATTTTATATATTTTAATTTGACTTAATATGGATTTTTTTCATTTTTTTGTTTGTTTTCAAATTTATGCATCTTACGTTTGCAAGGTCGATCAGGGAACATTCGTGCAAATCCAGGTCTGCAGACACATCTCATTTCATCAGCAACACTGGCACATATCTCAAATTTAGATGACTTGCATTCTGGAAGACACTGACTAACTGGATGTCTTGCTGGAATTATGGCAGCACCTAATGCACTACCAGCCAAAACACGGTGCACTTCATTCACTGAAACATCTTGTTCATCTCTGGTTATTTCTTCGTCACCATATTCAGCTTCAACCTACAATTTGAAATACGATTTAAAGATGGTTCCATTTACCAGATAGAGTTAATTAGATCTCTTTATCTGTTACCTCTTCTGAACTTAATCGAGGTGGCTTTTGATCACTTATAACAACAAAAATAGAATCATTGTCTGCGTCCTCTTCATACGTTGTTTTAGTCACAGGATGAACGATTGTAGATGTGACTGTTGATATAACACTAGTTGGTTGGAGCAGTGTTTCTGTTACAGTTTCTACTTGGGTGGACGTGTGTGTTAATGTGTGTGTGATTAATAATGTTCTTGTGGTTGGTGGTGATCCCAACACTGATGTTTCAACCTTTGTGATTGTTGATGTTTCAAACCGTGTTACCTGCAGATAATAAGGTGTTAAAGACAAATATTATTAGTAATTATTGTGATAAAACAAATATCAAAATTTACCTCCTTTGATTTCATTTTTTTTGTCGCCACCATACCAGATCCACGCGGAGTGGTACCAACAACGTCTTTGGTTGTTTTTGTAAAATTGTTATTATAAACATGAGTGGGTTTAGTTGAGGAATTCACGATTCTTCTGGTTGAACTCTTTTCTGGTGTCGTTGGTATATCAGAACTTAATTTACTCTTTGTAACGAGATTATTTTCTAATCTTGTTTGTGGGATTTTAGTAGACTTATTATTAATTCCTACAAGTCCGTCAGATGGTTTGGTTTGAATGTTATACTTTGAATTGGAAGTTTTATCCAATGACTCGGTTAATTCATGTTGAACGGATGGTATTAGTATTTTGGTACTCGGTTCAATCATTGTCGGAGCTTCATGGTGATCGTGATAATCAGGATAATGGTCTTGCAACTGTGCATCATCATCCTCTTTTGGAGCTACAGTTGCCTGTTTGTCTTCAGTTTTTGATGGTTTGAAAACGGTCGGCATAACTATATTTGTTGTTACAATAGTCGTAGGTCGAATGATACTCCTGTGAAAAAGGTACAATATTTGAGATATTATCTTATTCTTAATCTTAAATGTATAGTTATGTTTAATTTTTTTAAATACTTTTTTAAATAGAACATTAAATATGATTATCTATACAAAAATTAATTTATTTTGTTAAAATATTTAAATATTGTAAATTAATAGAAAATATTATTTGATTGTATTTGAAAATATGTGATTAAAGAAATATCCCTATTATTCAGTTATTCAAGTGACTTAAATTAACTTTACAAATAAAAAATTTCTAATAACGTTCAAACATAAGCTGCGTTCCAGAACTTACTGTAAGTACTGAAATTACTGCGTTAGTATAAGATGAAAATATATATTACGGTAAATTGGATAAAGATGCATTATTATTTGCAGTATTAAAATTAAATTCTGGAACGCAACCAATAATGTACATAATAAAATTTAACTATATACACCTTATTCACATTTATCTAATAGAAAGTTTAAACATTCTAATTTAATAATAAAATGTTTAGTTTATATATTTAAATATAAATTTATCGTTATAGCAAATTCAGGTAATAATTATGCTTGCTTAAATATGAAATTTTAATTTGATATATTTTTAAAATAAAATATCAATTGTATCATTAATATATGACATTCTCATAACTTTTCTTATGCAATTCAAATATTTCAATAACTAGTAGTATTGTTTGCCACAACCATTTATTACTCTAAATCAAAACAATTAATCTAGATATATTTAACAGATTTAATATATCAATACCTAGAAACTGGTCTGGTCTCAAATGGTCTAACAGTGTAAATGCTAACTCGATTAGTTGCAGGTACACCGACCACTACCGGAAGGTCAACGATTCCATGAACAATAGGAATTTTAGATTCAATATCCTGCACAACCGGGATATGAGAAGTCGCCACAGCCGTGGCTATCTGTATAGAACCAGATGCAGCTAAAGTTGGTTTTACAGTTGTAACTTCTGGGAGGGTCTGTGACGTCTTCGAGACCGGAGGAGGAGGGATCATATCCTGCGATATTGAAACATTTACAATCAATATCAAAATATACTGTTTGATAATAATAATTATCCCAATGACGAATTCAATGGTAACAATCTTGCTCATACCTGTGATAAAATATCTGCAAGGAAGGGTCTTCCGAGTGACGGTCTTGGATCTGGTGGAGTCATGCTTACTTTGGGTGTTGGAGGTTTAAGAGTAATACTGTTTTCTTTCAACGGAATATATAAAGGAGGTGGTCTTAATCCAGCTTCATTTGTATCCTTTTCTTTAGGTCTGCTTGTAGTTGTTATATGAATGGGTGGAGGAGATAATCCAAGGACATCAGAGGGCAATGGTGGTGGTCTTAGACCCTTCTCTCCTTGCGAATGTTTTTGATTGACAAGTGGTTTTCGTGGAGGTGGTACCATACCTTGGGAAGGCACGTGATTTTTCACGGGATTGTTTTTCTTGTTAACAATAAAATCATCGTGACTGAGGTTCTCAATATTTGACGTTGCGAAATTGGTTTGGAAGGCAGTGTCCAAACTTTCCTCGGGTTTAGACACATGCTTATTGGAGAATATCAATGACGGTCTATCAGTATGAGGTTTTGGATTTTCATCCTTGGTTTTGACGTCCATCGGTACCGAAAAATAGGTAGTTGGTCGAGCATGCGCATTGGTTGTTTTGGAACTTCCAGATGATATGGTTATAGGGTTCGGAATTTGTGGTCTAGGCTTCGTCATAATATGAGGATACTCTGGATGAATTAAAACTGTTTTGTCCAAATCAAATCTCGTCGTTTCCTTTCCTGGTTTGGCATAAGCATGAAAGCCCGACTGGTTCCGATAACGATTCTGAACATTATCATTAGTTTTTCCGTTTGGTTTATAGATATTAGTATTCTTGGTAGAGCCATGAGCTGGCGAGTCAACGATTATCGTCTGTTTAACTCCAAACTGACTGTTGTCATAATTGACAGATTCTTTATGGGTTATTTTATTAATTTTCTGATATGCATCTGTATTATAATTCTGCGTTACTATATCAGTTTTCGTTGACATAGATGAATTGGTATTTATAAATGGACGACTATGACCATTAGGCTCTAACAAAGAAGACTCTTCGGTATATTTTGTTTTAACATACTCATCTTTTTCAAATGGCCTTGGAGAAGAATAATCGATATTAAAGTCTTGAGTAACATCATGTGATTCATTTGACGATACCTGATCCTGATCTGAATTAACGTTAACCTTGAATGGTACACTATGAATAATGAGCGTCTCATATGATTTATCAAAATAATCTGGATTGGTCTGAATGTCTTTAGTTAAATCGTTTACCTTCATCTGATTATTTGATACGTGATTACCAGTGACTTTCAAATTCCAAGTATAATTACCTTTATTGCTATTGTCGTCATCAGCATATTTGTCATTATCTTGATTTGACTCATTAGATAACTTATGTCCATTCAAATAATTAAACACTTTGATATTATCCGACGCTTCCACCTTTGAATCATCTTCATCTTCTTCGTAATCTTCTTCCTGATCTGGAGTGTTATTATCCTTTTGTTTATCTTTTTCGTTGGAAATTGGATTATGGTATTCGACAGCACCTGTTGGTAGATGGTCATCAGTATTCCCTGGCTGGAACATCGTTAACGTTGGTTGTGATAAATTTACTGTCTTATTTGAAATCATAGGAATCTGTTCCTGGAAGATCACCTGCAAAATTAGCATGTTGACAATATATACTGTAAATATAAGAATAATAATATGAATGATAATCAAGTTACCTGATGTTGATTATCAAATGGTATAGCTGGTCTCTGTGGTAATTCCATAGCTACATTGTATGTATAATTAGGCAATCTCTGTGCTTCAAAGTTGACAACTGGTTTATAATTAAATACCGGTCTAGGTGGCGCTGTTAAACCATTTTCAATCTTCGTTGAAATTCTTTGCGGAGGGTACCTGTTGTGAATTCCTGGTCTATCTAACCTGTGAGGTCTGGTTTGAGAAAATGATGGATTCCTAGACGGAAGACGAGGTCTCGAGGTCGGAGGTCTTGGACGTCTGATAGGGGAAATTCTTAATGGCTTCTTATCAGACTTCCAGTTCACATTCAACGTGACTTCGTTACCAGAGTCTGTGGGTTTACCAAATGGTGTACTATAGTCCTGATGTACCATATCACCTTGAACCGAAATTTCTGTTCTTCTTGATGGCGGCAGATCCATTGGCTTGTGCAACTTGGAATGGTCTCTTCTGATTGGAAAATTGGAATTTCCTATAAGGGAAGAACCGTGATGACGGTTGTTTAAGGATTCTGGTTTATGATGAACTGTAATATCCTGGTGGTTATGGTCCTGGTTGTTACAAACCGTTTCAGGACGACGAGAATGATATCGATCTTCTAATACCTTATCTGCCTTCACAGCTATAGAATCACCTTGGAATTGATTCAAGGATAAAGGTATAATCTGAGGTTGTTTTACAACACTGATTTTTTGGTGCGGTAATTTTATATTTTTTGTAGCATACGAAGAGATATATTGACTGGGGTTAATGTCAGCCTGAAATATATAATAAATATATTTATTTAAGAAAATTGATATTATTATACAAATAAAAATAAGTTAATTAATTAATTCATATTATTTACATTATGGTAATTTTTATCTGATTCTGGATGAGGAGAAGGGTCGTCAAAGTATTGTCCAGTTATATGTGGTTCATTAGTGTCTCCAAAAATTAAAGCCTGCGTACCACCTTGTGGTATTACAACATTTGCCACTTGACTAGGTTGTATGTTAACTAAAAGAGGTTGTCCCGTATCCCTATCAATAACATGAGGTATTTGATGACCAGTCAACTTAGGCATAATTCCTTTCTTCTTCAAACGTTCGTCATTACTTTGTTCATAACTTTTATCTTCCATCACATGAATGTTATTCCAAGATTTATCCTTTGAACCTCCATCGACATAAAGCTTAACCTGAAATCAATCAATCAATCATTTAAATCACTGGTTCTATTTAATTCTGTTATTATCACTTAGCATCAAATTTACCTCTGTTTCTATATTAGAAGTGCCCATTAATGGATCTTTAGGACTCCATTTTTCACGGTGATTTAGATTATCTTGGTTCAAATTGTTGTTCCCACCCAAGCCATTAGGTTTTAAAGGTGGCTTCAAGAGTGGATCGTTCTCCAAAATGTCCAACTTAGACGTGATGACTTTTGACTGTTGAGGATGCAGTATCTGAGGTCGAGTTTCAGATAAAAATGTTTGCGAAGGTAAATTTTGTTTCACGTGGTCTTCGAACACTTGATGAGCAGGTAGAATCTCCAATTGCTGGTTAATTAATTTTGTATTTGCTTTAGGATCATGCTCTAGGACTTCTAAGACTGGATGAACGGGTATGTTAGGTACTGGTAAAGGTGGTGGCTTCATGTCAACGTGCTCTTCAGCTTTCACAAATGTGTTAGGTGGTCGTGGTCCCATCTTCCCAGGCTTACCAATAATCACATCACTGTTCGCCAGGATCACTTCACCAGGTGAAATAGGAATACCATCTGACAAACTGGCTGTGACCTTGTGCCTTGTTTCCGGAATGTGATTTGGATTAACGTTGACTAGATGAGCTGAAAACAGATTAATGTCAACAATATAGACCCCTTATTGTTTATTGATGATATGATAATTGTTTTTATCATTCAAATTTAGAAATATCCAGTACCAATGTTTTGACTTTCAGCAGCTTCAATATCTCCATCTGCAAAATCAGCAACTGGAATGTAGATAGGTGATCTTTGGGTTGTTGTTCCTGGAGCTTCGGGTAAAGCTGATATTGCAGTATCATTTCGACGAGTTGCAGAGGATTTGCCTTGAAGTAGTCCTGCCATTGCTGTAATAACAGGTCCAAGAGCAGATAAACTGTTTATACCAAGAGAACCCAAGCTTAAAAGGTCACTCATTTGAAGGTCACTAGTACTTTGAGTTGGTCGGTTGCTTTGGGAGTCATTATTGGTCTGACTTATTTCTGCGGATGGATCATCCTGTAAAGCATAATGGTTGATTTGGAATTATTTTATTTTATTTTTAAATTAAGACTAAATTAAAACAAAAAAAAGATATGTATCTTTGTAAATAAATAAAATAAATAAAATAAATTTATTCACTAATCCCTTCATATTCATATTCATTTGTTTTATTCTTTTCCTTCAAACATTAGGAAACTAACTTGACTCGGTTCACTTTCTGCTTCTACAGGCTTAGAGGTCACGTCATTGGTTTCTGAATAAGTTTGGTCCACCACTGTCGACTGTGGCACATCTTTGTCAACCTTGTCAACGCTCAGAGTAGCTACAGTCTCTTGAGTGCTGGTCGGAGTAGGGTTCATCTGGTCTTCGTCATCAAAAAAAATAATCGTTGAACCTGTGACCACATTCTTCACTGAATCAGAATGATGAGCTGAGGTAAGCAAAGCGTTCATATAACCAGGGTCCAGTAAGCTGGGTGTTATGGACTCGGTGACCACATTCTCTACTATATGTGACCTAGACGTTATGGTTGTGGACGTTTCGCCATCTGCTCCAGCCTACTCAACAAAGGAAGCACATAAATTACAATCTGATCATGCAAATGAGCTAAAACTCATTTGATTGTAAAAACAATCGACGTTCCACTTTAATCTTGACTAAACAAAATTCAGGACATATGAATTCAGAAGACATTCTCGATGAGAAGATAATTCCATCTCGAAGACAAAAATTAGTCATAATCTAAATTTATTATGTTATTCTAATTAAAATTTGTTAAGTGCCTTCAATGTTATTTAAAGTGGAATGATAGAAGATAAAATAGGTCCTTGAAAATTGAATATTATAATAGTTGAAGAAGGGAACTTTGGATGCTCTTAAAGTATTGGCCAAAATTACTATGCAAAAGTGCTACGTTTATTATAATTATAAAGCTTTACGTTTTATAATTATAATTATAAAAAATAATTGTAATTATAATAAAAGATTAACGTTTATTATAATTTATTCATTTATAAAGCAGCTATATTGAGAAT
>JABFQC010006582.1:0-10672 GCA_022817085.1 Psilanteris sp. ZL-2020 | reverse complement strand
TATATTATGTTATTGTGTGTAGTGTTTATTTTTTTTTTTTCAAGCAGAAAACGGCAAACGATAGTCATGGGCGCTTGGTGGGTACGGAAATGTGTAAAAGGATCAGGTAATTTATACTGTAACTTTTTTCTCAGTGTATTATAAAAAAAAAAAAAAAATAACGTAAAAATTTTGATTAGCTTTACATTAAATAATGTTGCCTGATATAAAACATTAAACTTTTGTAGATTCTATCCCAATTGGGATAAATATACACTGAAAGAAATAATCCTGCAAACTTTACCGGACAATATTGTAAATATCGGATAAAGGAAAAAAATGTATATAAATACCTTAAAATATTATTATTTTTATCAGATTCTATGGTAATTTTTATCACATTTATTGAAGTTATAACTATAATTTATCATATTTGTTTAAATTTTTTCCCCTTTATCCCATGTTTACAATATAGTATGGTAAAATTTGCAGGATTATTTCTTAACAACTGTTTTCTCCGTGTACAAAGTCGAGTAAAAAACACACGCGAGTTGACTTTTGTTCTTATATAGAAAGTCATCTTATATAAAAACCTTTGTAAAATAATGAACTCCAGCGAATTCCAGAAGAGTGGCGATGCAATATCCAAAGCTCATCAAGAGAAACCAATCCAAGGCCGTGGCGTATTTGACTTTGGGTAAATCCGTTCTCGAATCAAGGCTTATTGTGGATAACGTGAGCACGGTCGTGATGCCTGCACGGCGGAAGAAAATAAATACATACTTCCGGGGTAAACTTAATGGGACGAGAGGAAATCATTTACGAAACCACTCACCTAAACCGACCCGATCGCTCGTAGCTTCGCGATGGATCCAGAAGGAAACCCAGCTGAGCACCACTATGAGCACGCAGGGAACGTAGACCTAAAAAGGATGTAACGAGATAATGAATTGGATTTCAAGACAAAGATTCGTTTTTCGGGAAACGTTGTTGCGATATTTCTTTCGTTTCAGAACGTGCTTTTCGACTTAATGCGTATACTTTACTTGGATGAGAAAGTATCCGGTGTGGCGTTGAAGATTAAAGGAAACTTGGAGAACGGAAAACTCTCCTTCTCGGCGCACGAAAGTGAGATTCCGATACGGTACACCCATCAAATCGAATTGCGACAGCGCCATGCCCGGGACAAAATTCACTGAACGGCCATCTTGCCATTCGTAAATCAACTGGCCCGAGGTGTAAGCGTCTGAAAGTCGAACGTCAAATTCATATTTTATGTGTCTACGTATACGTACAGCGAGGCGTAAGCGTTTTGCCAACCATCTGTCGCAACTCTAGACGACAGGCCTGTGGTTGCGAGAGAAACATCGGTATCCGATCATGCATTATGTATTTGCCTATATTTGCTTTGAATTCGTCTTCGGAACGCTGCAAAACTTTAACAGGTATATCGCTTCCTATTGATTCCGATTAAGCACAATTTATTCGAAACAATTCATTGCTTAATTTTTTTGCCCGTAGATTTAGTGTATTCTGATTGTTTTTGTCCGAGCGATCGCATGCTGTTTCATTTAAAATTACGTCGGTGTTTGATATATATATAACATATATATATAATGATGTATTGTAATTTGGTAGTTTCAATGAAACGAAAGTGAATTTGGACGAATATTATTCAGATTATTTATTGTTATGATAATTTAGAAAATTAAATAAGTTATTTTCAATCCGTTTAAATGTAGCCATTAAAGCAGCTTCGTGATATTATTTTGAACAAAAACATTAATATAATTAATGAATAGACTGATATAATTTTAAGGTAGCCTTTTGCTTAATTTGTTGGCGTTAAACAACAGTATAAAGCTTGCTACGAAATTTACCTTAATTGTATTTTATTGTACGCAAATCGACTTAAAAGTTATATATGTAGCTATCAAATTGTTTGCAATTAATGTTGCAGTTATTTATTCGTGTTACATTTACAATCAAGTTGAGTAAAAATATTATTGTCTTTCCATATCTCGTGCGAGTAATAATTTGATTGTTACACACGTGATGCAATATATTTATAATATAATACGTAACAAAAGTACATAACACTTTATTTAATGCCCGTTATATAAACTTTTTATTCGTGTTTGACTCAGAAAAATCGCACTTTTTCTACTCACACTTTGTATAATAAAGTTTAAATTTCAACACGTTTTTAGTAATTATTTACATAGGTTTTTTTTTAATATAATTCAGTATTTTCACTGTCTAATTAAACAAATTCAAAGTATAAGTATCATATGATAATAATATTTTTATATATATACACGTACAATTCAATACCGCAGGGATTCATCAAATAACATAAGAATATAAAATATATCTTTGGCATATTCAATTATCCTTTTCTTTTATCCTCAAAGCGCTGACTAGAATTTTTCTACAAAACAAGATAAAGTGTATTTTGTTCCCAACATTAGTAGAGGGTTTTTCTGCCGATCTACTTGAGTCTACTAGAGTGCAGTTTCACGTTTATGTAATATGTAAAGAAAGAACGAAAAGCTCGGCAATAACTTTCAGAAATGTTGACTCCTGAATGCAATTGTACGTTAATATTAAATTTTCGTGAGTTCGTTTGTTCGACTGACATCGAAAAAAAAACATGTTTCAAATTTTAAATTTTAATTTCTACGATAATGCAGGCCTTTTGTGACGAATTCATTGAATTCAAGAATTACTAAGCCGGGATGCAAAGTTTCAGTAACTAATACGATGAAAAATGTTAATTCGTGTAACTTTGAAATAAGTAAATTGAGTTTGTAAACGAAAAATACATTATCATACGAAATTAGAAAATGAAAAAGATAAGTGTTTGTTTAATTAGAATGTGTTCATAATCTTGTATATATAATTGTATATATAATTCTTGTATATATATGTTGTTTAAATAATTCAGAACGATATGTTGAGCGAAAAGATCGTTTTTTTAAAGAATTGAATTATGACTGTATATGACAGCTGTACAAATGTTAAGTTATATATATATAATAAAGAACATAAAAAAACGAGTTAAATAAAGTATTTATATATATATATTTATATATATATATATTTATATATATATAAATACTTTATTTAACTCGTTTTTTTATGTTCTTTATTATATATATTCTAATTTTAGTATAAAAATATAATAGTGATCATTATTTCAATACTAATAAAATAAAACATTAAAAATTCTAATTAAATAACTAAATTATCATTTAACAATTCTAAATTCTAAATTAGTTGCTGATTATGTCTGCCAAGTACTTACAGCTGCCTAAAATGAGTGGACAGGATTGCCGATCCATGGGGAAGTTCCTGAGTTCCATGGGGCACTTCGCCTTTATGGTCAGTCTGCATTGCGAGACGTTCCTCTTGAAAAGCGGATTTAAGATTGCGACTATGTGATATGATTAATGGCAGTAAAAGCGGGAATTCGTGCTCGGTATATAATTGCAACAATTTTATTGACCGTAATGATTTGATTGCATAATAAAAGAACCATTATATAACGCGCGTAAAAAGTTATCCGATTATAACAATTTTGCATATTCAAATGCACGGTCGTCGGACGAGGAGTCTCTTTGTGACTGGCAAAATGCATTCAATTACGAACACCTGAAGCTTTCTGAGCTCGAGTATTGGTTAAGAAATAAACGACTGTGTATTTTAACGAACATTGTGCGCGGTAAACAGAAATACCAACTTTTGCGTAGTGCGTTGAAATTAATGAAGACATTTGATTGTGCGATGCGGGGATAGGGGAAAGCGGTTTACACGGACCTCATTGAGTAAAGTATATCCCCGTCTTGAGATATCCGCAGCAATTTGTTAGGTACTGTGATAGTATGCACGTAGCTGTGTTTGCCGTTATAGAAGTAAGTGTCGGGTCTCCAGATGCGCTCCAACATTTTGATGCTCAAGCTCAGCGATTTGATAGGACCCAGAAAGCTCAGACGCGTGTCACGCCAGTATTGTCGAAAGTAACAATCCATTGAATAATCCTGCAACGTGCACATTTCTATGAAACGATTGACGAATTTACGTAATTCGTGGATAATACGCAGCAATATGATAATAAGCGAATGTTCACTCTTAAAACTATCGTTTATGGTGTAAACGAGACGTTTAAAGTTAAGATCCGTTAAATATGCTGACAAGAGGAATTGATCTATATATTGCAGATAAAATATTCTTACAGTCTAACTTCTGAAGTTAAAAGGAAAATTATCTAAGATATAAACTAGTTACTCTACATTCAGAAAAATTGAACGTAGTAAACTGCTGCTTATAATAGTAATTTGGAGACATTAAAGTAAAAACCTAAAAAATTACTGATTTTTCTTGTAAAAATACAATATTTCGTAAACCAAAATTTCCTCTTAATAGTTTTTAATGTAATGCTATTATAAACAGTAATTTTCTAAGTTTAATTTTTCTGAGTGTAAGAAAACCAAATTCTAATTCGTTTAGTCACGTGGCATGCAGGATTCATAACCTTTTATCTTAAATAACCAGTAAAATAAAAGTAATACATAATTTTATACAGCACATTTATTGTAGATTAGTAACAAATGTATATTTACAAATCAACTAAATTAGAAAAAATAAATGAAATCTTTATTGATTTGAATAATTTTGATTTATTTGTCTACATATAATTTATGGATTTTAAAAAAAATAAATTTCCATCTTAAAAACGCTATATTTTGTTCTACAAATGTAGGCAATGTGCAGTGAAATGCAATTCTGTATAACACTTTAATGTTTTTAAAGGAATATTTGTAGTTTAATTTATAAAGAGAAAAATATATATATGAATTTATAAACCAATTTAATTTTGTTTACAATTCGTTTATTTGTTTTGTGTACTTAAACTAGTCTAATATTTATATTACTTTCTCAAAGTTAGAGGATTTAATCCAAACTGTAGAATAATTTGACGATTTTATAAAAAAAAATAATTTTTTGATTGAAATATATTTGTTCTCCATTAGAATATAATTTGATTATAAAACAATTCCTTTAAATCATAAATATTTTATCTTTATTTCTAAATTATTAGTTTACAGATTAATTTATTCTTAAATTTAGTAAATCTTTTTAAGAGCGTTTGCATAATAAAAAGGTGTGAAAATAAGATGAATTCAACTAAAATTTGAGTTACACCAAAAAGGTAATTTATTATTATATTTTGATGCGCAAGATTCGTTACAATTTGTACAGTTATACTAATAACAATAATGTGCGTTCTAACCATATCCAGCTCCGAAATGGGCCCCATACTTCGGATTAAAATATTCGTTTTCACTATCGTCGGTGTACCTGCAAAAGTTGAACATCCGTGCTATTAAATACTTAACAAAACTCGAACGATAATGAATGATCGTTAAGAAATAACGACAGGGATATTGGAGATTCTAGCACAATGTCCTCGTACAGTCGATGGTACGAATATAGTCGGGGACACCAGAGTTTGAACAAACTTCGGACTGAGATCAAAGAACATCTCGATAATGGAGCGTTCGCGTTTTAGAGACTGCATTTGAAAACGAAATGTGATTTGGAAAATGTGCAATAGTTTTCTTCGGTTGGACGCCGTCCAATTCGACTGCGCTGTGTAATATTCTTGTGTGTATCGTATCATTCATCCGCTGTTAAAAGATCGGCGCATCGGACTGAAAAAAATGTGCATTCGTACAAATAAAGATAAAGCTGCTGGAATCCATTATATCCGTCACGGTGTAAATTCGAGCAGAAACAATGCCCATCGAATACGCCTCGCGCGCTCCTCGCATTTCTATACACGATCCGGCTTTGTGCGCATGATATGTTTAATGTTTGTCTTTGCGATTGTCTTTAAAAACTCGCGCTCGACGTTCCGCGGGAAGCAGTCGATTAATAATTCTTAAGACGCCCGACACGAGCATTAGCTGGTCAGAATTGAAACAAATATGAACAGATGGACAATTTCAATTGTTTTTCGTTGATTTTTTGCCGTCTAAATTGCTTGACCATATATATATATATATGTATATGTATAATGGTATTCTTAAACGCGTGACGTCATATCATTTGCCGTTTTGAAAAGTTAATCGCGGAGAAATTGGAATCCGTCCTGTTAGAATATCTCAAAATGGCATTTAAATAACTCCATTACCCCAAGCGTATTCAAAAATGCGTTCTTGCCTTTCCCGTGCGTCGGCAGCTGATTGTTTTCATAGTTCATTAATAAATTTTCCAGCACCATCGTGATGTTTCTAGAGACCGCGTCATTTATGCTATTTCTCGGGTATCTTCCGCCGGTTGAAATTGCCGTTGTCTTGGGCCGTATTCGACTGAGCGTCAAGTCAACGATGAAGCTGTGATTCTTGCACAAACTTAATGGAAGAAATATGACGAAACTGAAAGAAATTGAATATTTATTAAAATCGACCGACGAAGTTATGTGCACGCAGAAAAATGTTGCATTAAAAATTACTGAAAGTTCAGTTAATATTATGAAAAACGCCGTAACTCACGGACAGAACAAAAATTCAGTCAGAAAATAACGAACTTTTACTGTAAACATTGATGAATTTTCAGTATATATTTACAAACATTCGTCAATGTTTACTGAAAAGTTCGGTAATTTCTGAAATGTTGTTTTGTCCGTGAGTTACTGTGTTTTGAATAATATTTACTGAACTTTCGGTAATTTTTAATGCGCAACATTTTTCTGCGTGCGTTTCAAGCAAACGCTTGAATCGTAGGAAATAAACTTTTAATATGCTTTAAAGTGGATATAATAACAATACGTATTATAAAATTGGACGTACATTAATTTTTAATGTCATAATTAAAATTTAATAAGATCCACGGAATTACTGATTTATTATGTATCACTTATATACATACGGTATATTTAACACTTATATAGATCGAGAACAATGTTGCGAATGAAAAAATGTAATACAGGAAAATGTGAAATATATTCACAAAGGAATAGTCGATGAAAAAAAAGAAAGCATTTGGAATATTCCGGTAATTTTTTGCAACATAGATTTTGGTTGATGAGTCGGTTATGCAAACTATGCTTTGATGCCCGGGGCCGAAAAAGTGCTATGCAGTTCGTTCGAACTGCTACAATTTACTCGTTATTTAGGTTAAACTATGTAGAGCATAATTATCGCTAAATATTACTTGTAAAATAGAATCAAGTAAGGCCGTCATTGAAATCGGAATCATTTATGAAGTATGCTTTTTCCTTTGTATCGGTGGCTTATTTTTACCGCCATAAATTCTCCTGAAACAAAATGTATAATATTGCGTTTCAAGCGGCAAAGCCGTTGCCTCTTTGTAACACGAGAAAATGCTTTTGCAATGGTTTATTTCGCAGAGCTCGGAAGACGCCGTATTTACTCTTAAACGCTCGTTTTTGTTGTTTCGTAAAACTTAACGCAATATCGCGGTCTTTTGTAATCTTGCACTGATTTCTTATGAAAATTATTTATATACAGATATATTATAATTTATAAACTGAATTATTTGTGTTACATCTTAATGCGGCAGTTTAAATATTACGTTGAGATATAGAAAAATATATATTTTTAAATATGAATCGATGTTGTTTTTCGCTTGAATTTAATTTTATATAATCATACAAATGTTGCGGCATATATGGGAGTATATTATTTTGTAAATCAATTTAATATAAGTGAGTACAGAAAATCACAATTATCGAATCACTTATTTCCAATAAAATAATTTTAATGATATGAACTGATAAGTATAATTTTTATGCACAATAAATAGGACAAATTTTGATCATTTTGTAAATTTGTATGGTATTTAAATAATCAATAAATTAAAGCATGTTTGATTTCAATAAATATTTGGCCTGTTTTGTAAGAAATATTAAAATTAAATCCATATACGTTCAAAAGTATTCGCTTGAATTAAGCCTTTTTTATGTCATTAATAAATTAAATTAGGTTCCAGCAGTTCTAGCAAACTTGAATTGACTTTAGTTTACCACAACCTAATTTAAATTGGTTTCAAATTCAGATGGATAGTTAAGTCACCGTTCATGAAAACACATTGAAAGTGTAAGCCAAAGTTGAACTTTAAATTTATTTACATTTATTATTTTAGTTCTGATCAGTATGAAGATATAATCAAGAGGCTACTGCTAATTTCAAAAGAAAAAAATATTATAAAAATAATTTATCAGGAAGTAAATATAAATATATATGAAAACGTACAGGTATATGGGATGTTTACTGCCAAATTAGAAAATGTAAATATATTAATATATAGAAAACCAAATTAATGAAAATTAGATTTTTTTTAATATATTATAATTCAAATTTGTTTTTCAAATTACTAGCATGTTGGTGATAAAGATACACTTAGTATTTCTTTTTTTAAGTATTATTTTTATTTTATTTTAGTTTTATATACTTTAATTTACTATTTAATATTTTAAGTTATTTACAATATTTAAAATTCCGAATTTCTGTAAATAGTTATTACTAATCTGTATATTATATTAGATTAGATTTTCAGTTCAACAATCTAGATTTTAAGTTTAAATGAAATTTACAAAAAGTTTTAATTAGATACTCTTAGATAAACTAGAATTGCAATTAAGACA
Organism: Psilanteris sp. ZL-2020; assembly: GCA_022817085.1. NCBI lineage: Eukaryota > Metazoa > Arthropoda > Insecta > Hymenoptera > Scelionidae > Psilanteris > Psilanteris sp. ZL-2020. Next base: position 2,022 of record JABFQC010006582.1, on the reverse strand, counting down.
ATCTAATAAATTTAGATATTTTTGTCTTCTATTTATTATAATAAAAAATATATATATAAATAAAAAATTGAGTTAATTTTAATTAATATGTTCGTTAGCAAAATTCATCCTGTTATGAGTAACTGGCAATAAATTACTAATAATCAAATGTCGTAAATGAATTATTTGCATTGATGTAATTTAATATCTACTAAAATATTGAAGTAATAAGAGATGAAGATAAATCTTAATTATTTATTAAGGTTCGAACAATATGAATAAAAAATTTGTGGATGCTTACAAGTTTATTATTTTAATAAATTAAACCAAAAATGTGTTTTAAAATAATAAACAGATTATTAGTATTCTAGTGTACATAGAAAAATGGTTGTATATAGAGGTATATACAGAACAGTTGTTGAACATTTAAATTTAATTGCCATATTATATATTAATTTAATATTAACTAAATAAAATACTTAAAAAATCTTAATAAAATAATGTATCTACATTTACAACTGTCAAGTATATACACATACAAGCTTATGGACATTTGATATATTGCAAGTTAAATTAATCGCAAAATAATTAACCACAATTCGGTGTAACTATTTCGTTTCAAATAAAAGTGGTTACACGTATGGTTCAGTTACAAGCTAAGAGTAATCTTTAGGCAGTTAGTTGCTGTCAGATTTAATACTATTATGAAATAAATTTATTATGCAATAAATTCCATAATTTTATGGATTCTGTATATTCATTTTATATGTTCAAAGAATATTTATATTAAGCATTCCTAAAAGGGTTTAATTTATAAAATAAAACATCTTTTATGTAAATTAATAACATAATTTATTTATTTTTACACGGGATAAGCTGAAAAAATCCTGTACACAGAAATTTATAGTTGATCCGATGTCGGCCGACGTTGTCAAAGTTCAAACAAGGTTATCTAGAATCGCCCTGTTATAATCAATTTTAGGTGGATATAAAATTGCAAGACGATGTTTCTGTAACAAAGTTTGGCCAACGGCTGATCATAATATTACCGTTTCGCTACCGTTTCGCCTATTACCTATCGATAAACACTGCATTCATTTAACTTTTATAAATTTATATCATATTTTTATAATTACACATAAATAACTTCTTACATATTAGTTTTATATACTGTAAGAAATATTATTATATTATATTGACTGCTACAACTATTATAAGCTTAAAAATATCCAAAATAGTGAGTTTAAAGAAATTTAAATTAGTAAATGAATATATTGCCCGCGCTTAGGCGACTTTACAATTGATACGACGTCGTTACAACATTGGCACGTCGACAAGCCAACATCCGACCTTGAATCGACTTTATGACCCATGTCGAACCAACGTTGCTGCCCACGTTGTCACAACATGTCATGCCAACATTAGTACGACATCGGGTGCTAACATGAACTTAGATTTATTTTGCTTAATTCTTAAGTTGTTTGCCCATGTCTGACCCACATCGAAATAATAGTATGGCCAATTTTAATGCAACGTCGTCAGCCCATGTTGGCCAGACGTGTTGTGCCAACATTAGATCGTTCATGACAATACTATTAAAATATTGTGTCTAGACGTTCGAGCGCATGGTGGGAGTCGCAGCAGTGGCCGCAGACTAGGAGGAGTTAAGCAACATTGTCTATGTCAGTTACGTGGATGGGTCACCGCTCTATTAAAACATGTTTATATAATATGATAATACATTTTTACAGCATAGTAATAATTTATATTAAACTGTTATTTATATAGGTTTTGTTTAAATATATTTATAAATATTAACATTAGATTAGAAGTCGTATTCACTAATAATAATATATAAAATAATTTCCAAATGAGTAAAATCAATAAAAGGCAAGCTTTTAAAAAATATGAAACTGTTTTTTTTGTTTATTATTTTATTAATTTTTTATCATAATTGTATTTTTATACAATATAATTATATTATATAAAGTAATATATAAAATATATATAAAAATATATAACTAACGTTTAAAAAAAATGAAA
>JABFQC010006581.1:0-10674 GCA_022817085.1 Psilanteris sp. ZL-2020 | reverse complement strand
TCTCTAGAGTGAGTCGTAATCATAGCAAGTTAAAAATTACGTTTTTTTCGAAAAATTTCGTGAAATGTAATGGCAACTGAATTACGTTATATATTACGTATTTTTACCGAACTGGGTTTACAGTGTAAAAGACATACATATTCAGCTAAAAAAACCAAATTTTATGGTTTATTGTCGCTTAAAAGTCCAAGGTTGTATTATAAATAGTAATTTTTCACGTTTGATTTTTCTCAGTGCAGGTTTGTAAACGCTGTAGTATATATCAACGTTACACCAAGAGAAAAGATTGTTAAATTCACAATCAAGATATTAAAATTAGATTGTTAAACTACAGATAGCGGATATGAATAAACAGATATTCAATTCAACAGTCAAGATTGTAAAAATTGTAGGTTATGTTCAATATATCATTTAATATAACATTCGTTTTAAAATCTCTGACAATCCAGATTGTTGAATAGAATATCTGGATTGTCGTCGAAGTTACAACCTGTAATTATTGGATTTAACAATCATAGATACTTAACGAAACTGTTTAGATGTTTAATTCAACAATCTATTTCTCTCAGTGTATGAATATTTAATATAAACAAATTTTGGAAATTACTTTCCGTATAAAAACGGAAGATTTATATAAGTCTACCATCAACAATCTTAATACTATTCAAATATTAATTTATTTAAATTTCCTGTTCCTTAAATAAGGGAACTCAATTTTGTTCTATTCACTTATACGTATTTGACCGTTTGAAAATCCTAAAACTTGTGAAAACTTGGTAAATTAAACCGTTTTTATAACATGGAATACACCCAACTTAAAAAGAGCTTCTGAATATGGGCTTTGAAAATTATAGGTTAAAACCGAGGAACGATGCGCTATCGCATGTGAATCGCGAAAACATATCTTGTTTCGTGAAAAATCGTGATTCGTGGGCGTAGTGAATTCGAGGTTTCATTCAGTGAGAAAAGAAAACGACGTTGGCCCGGATACGCGAGGGTCCCAAAAGCCACTTACGACTTTGGCCGTGTCCAACGGGCCCCCTCGGACTTCCGGCCGTGACGTCCTTTTGTCGCAGGACGTTATTGGACAGAATTTGGCAGATCGAATGCATCGTTCTTCTTCGCTTTTTGTTGTGTAACGTGACTACGTACGGTATCGCGTTACATTTTCGTTTTACTGAAATCAGACCATTTTTTCGGGTCCTATTACTATATGACAATTCTATGTCATAATCTGGTTCTGTTCCTCGATCTTGTCTATGCTTTAATAATTCGTATATTTATATTAAACAAACACAGATACGTTTGACAGCTTCCTTTATTTCTTAATTCTAAACTTTTATTAATCATTCTGGAATTTGGTCATGGAAATATAAATAGAAAATGAAATGTTAGAGAAAATCTGTTTTTAAATGTAATATCTTTCGATAATAATTATGTACACTGAGAAGAAAAATGTTTAACAATTTACTATTTAATATATCAAAACTGGACAATACGTGAAAATACAAGAAAAATTACTATATAATGTAGTAAAATGCAAATATCTCGAAAACGGCAAATTTCCGAGCAATAATTTTTGCAGATTCAAAATCTACATCAAATTCTACATTGATTTCATGTGTCAAACATGACCCTCCCCCCAAATATGTCTTGGGGGGGGGGGAAAGCTTAACTTCAGAATTACCGATATATTATATAGTAAATTGTTAAATATTTGTTTTTTCAGTGTAAATGAACTTGAAAGTGAAAAATGCAATTTGGGTGACTGTATAAGAAATAAATTTGTTAATAAACAAAAAACGTCTCGCAAACGTTTATTCCTCAAATATTATACAAATTTTTTAATTTCAAATTCCATTTAACACGGCTATACTATTTTTGTACATTAATATGAAACACAAAATTTCCAAATAGACTTTATTATTTTACGATCTCATTACGTTTTAAGGAAAAACTTGTTTCGTATATACAATTTGTTAATTCCAAATTATTTATTACCCGGCATTATCATTTATGCTTATTGTTTGATTTTTTTCAATGATTGTTCATTGTTTACCTCAATTTTAACTTTCACAACAAAACTATCTCATTTAAACTGATGTTTGAACAAATCCGTTTCGCAATTTGCCGTAAAAATTGCATTAGAATCAATTAGCATTTCGTATTACGACGTTAACGGCACGAACCCTTTCAGGATCGCGTGCAATTCGTTATCGCGCGCGAACCGGCGATAAAGAAAAGCAGGCGCGAAAAGTCATTGTCGTACGCCCCCCCCCCCTCTTCTTTTTTTTTCATATTCATTGTTGTAGAACAGCCGGATTTATGCGTTCGCTAAGAGCAGCCAACAACGTGCAGCGTGGGTAATCGCTTTGATTCGCCGAACGAGAACGGATATTAGGAAACTCTTGCGCTGTTAAAAAAGTAGAAACTAAAAAGCCGCATCCTCTAGTCGGTGCGCGACACCAAACCAAATTCACGAGTGTCACTTTGCCGAATCGATCGCTTCAGCGCGTTTTCGGCGATTTTCGAAAGCGTGACGCGTCGCGCGCGTCAAAATTCAAATCGCAGATTTGCCACAAAAATGAGCCGCGCGCGCTCAAAACCAGGCCAATGAGTTCGTACGTCTTACGCCTTATTCTTCCGTCATTTTATTTCTTATATATAGAAAGTCCGTCTATTCCCTCATTTCTGTTTCTTTGACTATTTCGTAACGTTCGAACAAAGCGTTGTCTTATTTGTTTAATTGTTTGTTCTTTTTATATATGTATATATATATATATATATATATTTTCTGTCATGTCAGCGCAAATATGTTGCATCTAATATCATACGCGTTCGTACCTCGAACGAACACATTTTACCCCCAATCCCTGCAATTCTCGTGCATTTTAATTAACTCTCGTGACGCAACGGATTCTTAGACAATTTTAGATTACGCATTGCAGATTTGAATCTTTATTTTAATTATAACCGTTTCTTTCTTCCTCACGCCATTATCATTTTTTGAAACGCTTTTCTGCCGGCGCCGCACGGAGCTAAGCATTTTCATTGCGTTCGATGCGTCTTATTAAGACTCTTTGAGATCAGTTTCTAACGATAACCACGATCGCGCGTGTTCCTACGGTTATTTTGAAACTTGTACATATACCCACCGTTCGTTTTCAAAATGTTTCCTGTACGTAAGTATATTAATCCGGTAATCAAAGTAGGTTCATCGCGTTTCAAGCCTTTAGAAAGTTTTTTTCGTACGGTTTTTGAATTTTTCAGTCGCGACTTTGAGTCTCGGTTCGTTTTTGTTTACCCAATTTTACGTATTAAAATTATTCATAAGCGCGCGCGCATTCATTGCAGCGCTTGATGAATAAAGCGTAAAATGAATTAACCAAACACGTTAATGGTGTTAAACAAATGAATAAGATATTTTTAATGGGAACAATGTGTAATAAGATTGACTAAGGGACTGTGAGTTCCATTGATGCGAATGTGCCCCTCGCTCCCCCCTTCGTCGTTTCTGTTTCCTGTTGGTTTTACGCAAGGACTTCCGGCCGAGCGGTACTCCACTCTTGTTACACGAGTCGCTTGTGTTTCAAGAAAAGAAAGATGTTAAAAACACCGAGCGCCGAGGTAAAAGGAAAAGCATATTGTCCGAACATGGCCCGGCCCGGCTCCGCGACGTGACACGAATTTCCGAACGGAAAAGTTTAATGACAATTAATATTCCGGACAAACTGAACAAGTTGTAACCGAGTTAAGGGGAGCCGGTGTCTGTTTCTAAATTTCTGTCGAGATAATGAATCACACAAAACAAACGATTTTTTTTTTTCCACAAAAGCATGACAAATATGAAAAGTAATCACGTGAGAAAATGTTATTGCGACGGAATGAATGATTATAATTTAGGAACGGGCGTACGTTTTTGCACCTGTGAAATTTATTTCTTAATCAAGTTACCGTTGCTTTTGTTTTATTTTTTTTTTTTTTAATTCGTTTGTAATTAAACGTCGATAATTAAACGACACGGGCTAAGTACACTGAGCGAAATTTCATAATAAAAATTAGTAGGAAATGTGTGAATTGAGCAATACGACTAACAAATGATAATTTTTACTATGTTCTGTGTGAGTTTTTAACATTTTTTGTGCGATTTTTTAACACTTTTGTGTTATACACTGAAACAAATAATCTTAAAAATTTGTTCAAACTAGACAATAAAAGTAGGAAAAATGGGCAAAAATGTAAATAATATGATAAATTACGGATAGAAAATTCTAAAAAAGCAAATATTACCAAATAATTGGTAAATACCATGATATTGTCTAATGTTTATTTGCATTTTTGCTCACTTTTCATCATTTTGCCTTTATCATTTAGTTTGGTAAATTTTGTAATATTATATTTTTCAGTGTATGTAACATGTTTAACATATTTTATCCAAATTTTTAACACAAAACATGTTAAAAATGATCATTTTTCAGTTTTACTACCAAATTTATCTTAATGTTTTACTTTTCGACTCGCTTACACGGAAAGAAATTCCCATTAAAAATTACTGTACCAAAACAACAATTGTGCACGATGTTTGTCAACAAAGAAAAATTATGCCTAAAAATCGTAAACTTAAACATAATTTTCGTTACACATTTTACTGTGTTATATTTTTCTTTGTTGACAAACATCGTGCACAATTGTTGTCTTGGCACTGGAATTTTTAATAGAAATATCTTTCCGTGTTTAGTTTTAGACGAATTCAAATTTCTGAGTACTTCATTTGGGTTTTTTTGTTCTGTTTCGACTCTGCAGACGTGGATCTGGAAAAAGCCTCGCTGGAGAATATGCCCGCGAACTTGTACGAGAGCGTTTGTGTGCCAGATCTCGGAGACTTCTTAGGCTACCAAAATGCAAACAATGCTGTGAACACGCCGGAACACAAAAGTCCTGCGACACCCGCGAGCTCAACGACGTCCAACTCCTCGGGCCCGTCGAACCCGTCTCAGACGATCTCCCAACCTGGTCCTGTGGCTTCCACTCAACCTGCCAATGCCGTGCCTTTGCCACCCAGACAGTATCACAACGAAGGTAAGAAGTTTTGAATCGATTTTATCAACATAAAAAACAACAACAACAAAGTTGCTGAAACAACTTTCAGCAACGCACAAATTCGTATCATGGAAGCGTCGTGATTTAAGACTAGACTATCTTATTAGTAAGATACTTGGTGTCTTAAATAAGACACGACCATCATATTGGTTTTAACGTTTATTATTTTTTTTCTTTTATTTATAAAATTGAAAATATGCTGTAATGGGATATTAACTCTCGTTTAACGAAAAGTCAAGAAACTTTAAACTGACTTTTGAAAAAGTCAAAACGTTTAAATCGACTCTTGAAACTTTGACAAACGCTATAATTAGCCGATAGAAATTCTTTACAACCTTCGACGTGCTTTTAATATGGACTCCAGCGAAAAATCGAGTGAAAGGTCAAAATTAATAACAAGCGAATTTCCTAATAAGTTTCTTCTTTTAATTGATGCTTTGAGTTGATCTATCGCATAAATTTGCTGTCGGTTATGACTTTGCTATAATCGAAAATCAGTCACGCAAACACACCAGGCACCAAGAAGGGTGGTGAGTTTTTCCTAATTTAAAACTTTAAGAAGTAATCTCAACGTTCTGAAACAATTCGATACGGTGTTATGATATGTATTTATGTATATCAGCGATTAATTCTAATGTATATGATTTATGAATTTAACCGATTTTCTCAAATTTCGTACTAAACATCCGAAAAGGTCGATAACCCAGCGTAGTGAAATAATGGCGAGCTACAAAGAAACACCTCAAAACCAATTTAAATAGTAATACATTTCTTTGCGGACGAAAAAATGGTCGTCGTTTTTTTAACACTTTTTGTATACTTTGCGTAATGGATTTATATATATTGTTTATTTATTCATACCAAACATTATTCTATAACAAACATCCCACATCCAAGATTATAATCGTCTTAAACAAATTGTGTAATTAAATGAATTAAACATATTTTTGTTGCTTTTTAAACAAAAGAAACTTTATTTTTCATCAAACCGCAATAAAAACAAAGTCATAAAGTAACGCAGTCGTTTCGTTGAAATGTGTTTGAAACTGATTGTTTAATGAATGTATAACTTTTAATCTGAATTAATAAGATATATCTTAAATACGCCATTAACAAATGCGCGCTACTTTCAAACACGATAAGCTCATTACGAGTCGGGGAATATTTATATGCATGTTTTATATATGTTCCAATTTATCTTGCCAATTTACTTTTTGCAACAACTTCTTTCGTCGCAGAACTATTTTACTTAACATTTAATACAATTACTCGGCCGTGAGTCGCCAAATATAGCCGGTCTCGAGCGCGTCGCGTAAATATTCGTTAAAAGCCGTTCAATAATAATGGATTTTCGTTAAAAATAAACAAAAAACGAAACATGAATTATTATGCATTATGATAAAGTGCGGATATCGGAGTTTTGTTCTGATTATTCGCAATCGACCGTTGAATGCTTTTCGCGCAGTCTAGAAGCGTTTGCTATAAATATGACATTCGGGGTAATTCGTTTTAAATAATAAAAACAGAATCGAATATCGCCACTTATTGCGCCTTTAATTCAATTAAAAAAGTCGTGCAAGTTTAACGAGGCGCTGCATTATTCAGCGGCGCTTCCATTCACGTGACTTAAACAATCCGATAATATTTCTAAATCAAATTAAAAGCGCCGTTTGACCGGTCGGCGCGGCCCCCGATAACGCGCCGAGCGTCGCGCATATCGATCGGCGCGAGTCGCGCCGCAAAATGAGATCGGGACCGGCCGCGACGGGCCTTTTCGCCGCGACCCGAAAAACGGCCTCTTTCGGTCCCTTTTCGGGCCCGACCGCGGGAATCTTTTCCCCTCGATTATTGCAATATAAACGAAAGCGTTGCGACTGCGAAGTTTCTCATTGTTACGTCAGACCCAGATACCATCTCTCTTCAATCCGTCCCATTGCGTATGTGGCCTCAACACTCTCATTATACGTCGCGGCTTCTCGTTTTCAAAGTTTGTCTAAGACGTCACATCGCGAAATTTCAATTAACGCGATTGTTTAATAACGGTCGTTTGTTTTACGGCATTTTGCAAGTCGCCGAGGATTACGAAACCGTCCCGCGATACGCGCATTTTTTTATATATATAATATACGTACGTATTTGTACAAATATATATAGATCCAAGGGATTTCTTTTTCGTTCGTTCTCTTTCTCTCTCCCTCTCTACTACCGGCCATCTCTCTCGCTCCCTCGCCTTTGTACTTGACTTTAGTATTCCCGGTGTGTCAAAATACGTGTTTTCTTGAATCGTCTACAATTATCGGACCTCCCACAGCGTATATTTTACAAGATTGATCGTTATGCGCTGATGTGCTTTCGGAGTGGAACGATACTAATTGAATACTAATATCTCCTCGAAAAGACGTTTTCATCTACGAGTCACGCTGATTTCCGAATGGTTCCGCGCAACTGCGAACCGCCGTGCCCGCGCGTTCCGTCTTCCGACCGCGCCGCCAAATCCGTGTGCCTGCGTTCTGCGTCGCAACGACGCGCGTCTGCCGTCGACTCTTATTACGATTCGATCGGTTCGTTTCTCCGTCCGCGCCGATATGAAACGCGCGATTTTGCGATACTCAGTTCGCTCGTTCACGATGATATGGCGCAGAAAAGATAATCTGTTTGTTTGGCGAAACGAGGCTGAATATGAATGCAATTCTTTCGGGATTTCGCAAACGAGAAAATTAAAGTGTAGCGAAAGAATGGGATTACAATCTGGCAGGAGTAATCGATGCACGGTATCGGTTTCATCGTCGAGAGGTCGAAAGCGAGGATAAGCGAGAGTCTCGAAGCGGAGACCTCGAAGAGCCGCGCCGCATGTAACGTAACAGCGCGCTGGCAAGCAGAAATAATGAGTCTATTATGCGCTCGTTTGTGTTGGCTCATTTATACGACGTCCCGCGTGCATGCAACAGACTACGCGGCTGCGTTTCGATATATATATATATATATATTCGCGAAACGCCGACGAATATATAGACCGCGGATTCGAACGACAAAAATCGGCGTCATTTTTCGCTCGCAAATTAGCCGCGCTTCGAACATCCGAGACTTTTGTAGTTAACTCGGTCCTCGGCGCAGTCATTTTTAGGACCATTTCGCTGATCTTTAATACGCGATGACATCGATTTGAACAACTAGTGTGCCGATAGTTTGCCGGTTTTAAATTCCGAACGGTTTTATTCCGAGCAAATTATATCCGAATTCAAAAGACGTCAAAACAAGACTTTTCAATTTGAAATTCGTACGCCCCTGATTGTATTTCGTAACTCAGACCAAGTTGATTAATATACATTCCTATCCGTACATTTGAGTACAAATCTTGTCATGTCTTCGACGCAGAATTGGCGCGCCGATTGGTTGATTTGAAAATGACGAGCGAATCGGATCGACGAATCGGCGAAACGCGCGATTTCGATGACGCCGACCGGAGAAGACTTTGCCATCAATGAGAGATAATGACCGGCATTACACCCTCGAGCGCGAACACACGCTTGCAATGACGCGCGCGGTATTATAAACACGACGAAGCGTATATGCTTGGAGTGCGGACCGAGTAACAATTACCCAGTAGCGCGTCTTACGTCATGGCAGCAGTGACCGTGGGTGAACGAGGGAAAGCCGGTCCTCCATGCTTCAATGCGGACAATGGATGATGATTCGTCGTTGGCCGCTCGCGCGTGTGCGTGCGTTGTGTTTTCACTTACATTACCCGTTGAACCACCTGTGCAATTCGCGTCGCGTTCGTCGCAACAAACCAAAACCCGATTCCCGGCGGCGAAATCGCGATCGACTTTATTTCCGATTTCGTTCGTGTTTCTGAATTATTTACGGGTCAATATATATAGATTCATATGTATATATATATATATATATGTGTGTGTGTGTGTGTTTGCGTGTGTGGAGTATCTCTCTCGGATACGTCTGCGCACGCAGCTATATATACACGTACATATATAATATTGGTATATTCATATGTACAGCGTCATTGATAGTTTACAGTTACGCGTTGTTCAAACTTCGGGCCGACAACTGCGACAGATTAACGCGATCTTTGTTGGCGCGCCGCTTCCGAGATATCGGCGTCTGTTTAACGCGAATTCGCAATGCCCGTTTCGCGAGAAATGTCCCGTTCAATGCGCAGCTGTCAAATTACACGGTCACACCTGAAATCCCGCTCGAACGTACGTTGCGCGAGTGCAATCAAAATTATAACCGCGCCGACGAGCTTATTTCTAGGGTGGGAATCCGTCTATATATATATATATATATACATACATACACATACGTAGTAACGATTGCTTGTGTGTACGCGCGCTATTATGTAAACCGTCCGAATCGCTTAAAATAGCGCACAAACGTTGCAGATCGTTTCCGCCGATTGTTCCAGATGGGAATAACTATCGCGTTTGATCAATATTACTCTCATTAAAAGCAATGGATGATTCACGAGCGCGATGCCGCGACTCGATTCGCGACACGTTCGTTCGTGAATTAATCCCCGCGCACGACAGTGGCTTTTTTTTGCGCCGAACGAAAGTGCCACCGCAAAACGCGCGCTTTGTTTATTTATATATTCAAAAAAGCGCCGATATATGTTTATATATATATATATATATATATATTTATACATAATATAGTGAAGCACAAACGGTGTCGATAGTCGAAAGACACGATTCCGAGGGACTTTCGAGCGCGGCGCGTTCGGGCAATAAAAATGCTCGTTCCGTCCACTCGTAGCTCTCCGAACATATATACTTATACCGTCGTAAATAAATAACGCGTCGGCTCGCTTAATAAACACATCGTTCGGAATAGATATCTGGCGAAGCTTTTCCATAAAGGAGCCTCGGCGTCAAGAGACGGACCTTTTTTGGCCGAACGTCGGCACCCCGGCCGCGTGCTGTTGCGTGCGAGTTATCGTCCGTGTGCGTACACGTGTCCCATTGTTCGCCAGTGTGCGTCGCGCTACGTGACGCTCAAGAAACGAATTCAACAAGTGCTATTAATTAAAATAATGACGGCGTTCGAATCGCATACATCACCGCCAGATAGGTCATTGTATCTTGCGACTTACGACTTTGAATCGTGATTTCACGATAGTATTTTTCAAGCGTTGCTTGTGTGCGTCGTGGAACGAGCCAATGGAGATGTACATTAGCGCGCTGTCACTTTGAAATTCAAATCGCACGACCGAGCTCGGCTGCTTCGAATTGGTCGATCGCGAGCGCGTCGTGTTAGAAATTCGACACGGACGGTTCGCCAAAATCGCGTTCGGTGTTGCGCGCGGTTTGCGATCGACGGTTTACGCGGCCGAATCGTGGACGGTAACCGCGGAATAAGCTGTTTTCAAATTCAGTCAGTAATTAGCCGATTGGCGGTCATTGCCGTGTAGGAAGTTTGTTTTTTTGTTTTAATGCATTGAGAGCAATTTTGTAGTCAAAATTAGCATGAATACACTGTAAAAATTTGGATGTATACGAACATTAGTATTAAAGAACACTTTAATAAATAGGAACGTTTGAAAAACACTTTCAGAAC
>JABFQC010006580.1:0-10675 GCA_022817085.1 Psilanteris sp. ZL-2020 | reverse complement strand
GTTAGTGATTTCATTAACTGTGCCAATAATGGTACGATGGTATATCAATTATAGGATCTTACATGGGCCAAGAATAATATTGATCATAGTCAGCCATGCATGGCCCATTCGTGTGCCGATTGTTATTTATTGGCAAACCACCGATTTTTTTGCCTGGGCAGTATCATAATGGTTCACAAGTATGAGATATATATATATATATATATATATTGTCATCTCGACAATGGTAATTGTCAGTCAGTTATCTTATCAGAAACCTTGTAGATTCATATAATTCGTTAATGCATTTGACACGTAGTCGAATTGGCCAAGCGGTTACAGATTTAGACGATTAAGATCGCGAGTTCAATTCTCGTTAATAATTTTAAGAATAAAAAAAAATTGAAAAAAAATTTTTTCATTTATAACGCGGTTAGGTCCGGGTAGTATTTATCAGGTACTGCAAGGGTATTGATCAGGTATACTGACAGGAAGTATAAGAATCTATAAGGTTACTGACTACTACAAGATTAGTACAAGATTACGACAAGATAACCCTATTTCAATTGTTAGGTGATACTTGTGAACCATTACCATACTAATTATAATTATTGAATAAACGGTTATTACCTTTTAACATTTGAAATAGCATTTTAGGTCATACCTTATCAACGCCTTGTACATAATTTAGGGTTGTGCGTCATGTTTTCATACAAGCCTTTAAATGCATACCTTAAATTAGTGTCTAACATACGCGGACTTTAATTTTACACGCAGAAAAATGTTGCATAAAAAATTACTGAAAGTTCAGTAAATATTCAGTATATTCAGTAACTTACTGTCAAAACAGAAATTCAGTCAGAAAATACCGAACTTTTCTGTAAACATTGATGAATTTTAGATGTATATTTACAAATATTCATCAATGTTTACTCAAATAATAATATTTACTGAACTTGCAGTAATTTTTAATGCAACATTTTTCTGCGTGTAGGGTCACGTGATTGGCCTGAATAATGTTGATACGGTATCTCTACCGTAGACACCTAGACAGGCCCTATTTTACATTTTTGACGAAATACAATTGGATGATTTAGTATTTTTCGATTGTTAATGTATTAACAAAATAATTTAATTTATAAAAGTCGATCACGTAGCGGAAAAGCACAGTATTATGTTTAATTGATAACACTGATCTGTACTAAACGCACAGATGATATATGCGAACGTTAAATAACCCGCGTTCTAATGATCTTATCGAAATCTGATTTACTACTTGAAATATTCTCCAACGCCACTTTTCGAACAGCACGTTGAAAGCTTTCGTGTATTACGTGTATACTGCGTTCGCTTAATTATTATAAAATAAATTGTGATAATAATAATCAAAATTCGTTTAATGAAACAAATAATGAAAACGTTATACATATAAATAAAAATTCGCAGAAAGTATGACTCGTTTCATTGAAATAAAATAGATTTATGGAATTCGGACAATTATATCGATTGCAAAATATAATATCATTAATAAATTACCAAGCAAAGTTTTGTGAAAAAAAAGTTTAACGACACTATTAAAAAGCATTTTTATATTTATACGTTATACTTTTGTTGGTCCGAATTTCATTCAGTATTAATTTCAAAATTCGCTGAATAAATCAAATGATTTTCATTAGTGTTTCTGCAAGTTGGGTAAAATTAATTGAATTATAATAATATATTGCTGTTCGAGATTAATTATTACTACGCTTTTAATATTATCTGTAACAAAACTGTATAAAACAAATTAATCGTTGATATGCATTATGAATTGATGAATAAAGGATTGGTAACTAAAATAACACGTATCACAATAAGTAATAATATATGTTGTATTAAAATCTTTTTTTTAGAAAATTTCGATACAAAATTTTGTGTTAACGAATCGGCAAACAAAAAAAAACAAAATTATATCATTCATTCACCCGTTGATGATAAATTCATGTTTTCTGTCTGAAAGCTTATACAACGATGAAAAGACGCAAAGTAGAAAATCGTGTTATTATTATTATTAAACTACCTGACAAAAGCAATTTTGAAATTAAGCATTCATGACATACGCATTTTAAAATAACTTTCATAAAATTGATACAAAATGTTTGCGAGTGGTCTACAAACGAAAGAAAGAAGAAAAAAAAAGTAAACAAAAATGTCACACTTTTTGAATTTATTACGAACAATAAGGGCACAATAGGCAAAGAAATATTCCCGGCAATTAAAATAGCACATAAAACTGATCTTAACAACCAAAATATATCAGATGACACATTAAAGTGTATTTTTTCTGATTTACTTCCTTAGTTTGCTCTTCCTTATGTTCAAGGCTATCGCTCGTTGGACATTTTAGCTTAGGTCGGCGGAAAGTAGTGAATAATGTAAACGCCTAGGAGTGCAGGCGAAGTCATAGATTTTCGGTGCCATTTATTAATATGACAAAAAAAAAGAAAAAAAAAGAAAAAAAAAAGAATAAAAATCGCGCGAAAGCGATTTTCATAGTTAATTCATAAATCATGCGAAATTATCAATTACATTCAAAAGTCACGAACCAACAGTCAAAGATTGATGACCGGAAATCCAAAACTTCATGCCCACACGAAGTTATAAATAAACCCCGCAGTCCAATCATTTTTGTTTTAACATATTTATCACGTCATAAATTAGCGGACATCTTGGTCCAAAAGTGCACGATTCGCTGACGAATGTTTCGTTGACAATCAGCAAACCGTTAAATCAATCGACTCGACGCCGAAAAAAAAGAGAAAATAAAAAAAAAAGGAAAAAAAAAAGTGAAACACGCTGCAAGTATGATTGCGTTTAACGAAAATTGCACAACGTTATTTTCGCGCGCACGCACTCTCGCAATAAGGCTCACGTTTCGACTATGCACTATTCGTCACGTCCATTAAACTAACCCCGCGTCGTTCACCTGACCGTTTTAGCGGCACAATAAAAATTTAGTGCCTTTTTCGCTGCCGTTTTATAGATCTGATCACGTACATGAGAACGGCCGTCATGGCGTTAAGATTAAGTCAACTCGGTCGAAGAAAAATTACTTTTCCTATATATATATATACATACATATATATATATAAATACATATACATATAATACGCCATCTGATGGCGAATTAATGAATATTTATCGAAACCGCGACTCGCGAATACGCAAAAAAGATCGCAAATCTAACGAAACGAAGAATCCGCGGGATTTATTTCACGCTCGATTATTCATACCTTAATCAACGTGACGACTCTTTTGAAATCACCGTATCTTATTGCATCAATTCAGACAAGCATCTGAACTTGAAACTCGCAAAATCCAAAGTTTCGCTTTTCATAACTCGCGCGTGACGCCAGTCGGGAATAAAATAAGACTCGAGACGATACCGTAAAAATCGGCGCTATCCAAATGTCTTATTTTAAGACGCTTCGATAGAAAAGATAGTGAAAGTGTCTTATTATAATTTCCTATTTATACGTCTTTTGCGGGAAAACGTTCTTGAATTAAGACACTCATGATTGAGTGGAGTAAATGTGTCTTTTGTCATTAAAAAATAATTGACAATTCGAATTGTCAGTCCGCGGTACTGTCGTTGTCAGATCCTAAAAATTCGCCGGGGATTTGATATTAAACGATCTCGCGTTTATTCCCTCCTCTCGTTATATATTCGCGACGCGGTGACTCCTCTTTCATTTTGTAAATTTAATATCGCCGAGCGTTCCAGGTCCGTAGAAAAATGTTTATTAAGAGAAAAATGGATGCCCGGAGACGAGGTGCGACGAAAAGCCAGTCCTCGTCCGTCGTTCGGTGTCTGATTTTAAGGACCGCGCGGACCGCGCGACGTCCCGACAGTTGATCAGTCGATAATAAGCGTCGCGGGATGGAACCGACCCGATCCCGTCGTGACGAAATTATGAAAAGTGGACGAACTTTTGGGTCGTGAGAGGAGTCGAGGGATATCCCCCACGTCGTTGGGAATAATCATGAGGAGGGAAACGACACTGCATGAAATTGACATTCTTTTTTTCACCTTCCTCTTCTTCTTCTGCTTCTTCTTCTTCTTTTCCATTTTTGCGTTCTTTTCACTCTTTACATTTACCTCGAAAAGTCGCCCGAGAAAAGTTTCATCCAAGATTTTTCGACTTATCCCTCTTTTGTGCTTTGCAAGATGAAGAATGATGGCTTATAGAAGGAGGAACATTTCGAACATAGACTGACTTTTTTTTCTTCTTCTTTTGTGTGTATGTGCGTGTGTGTTTCTTTTTTTTTATTTTAAATCAAAACGAGCACTCGGTGACCGGTACACCAAACGCTTGTGTATGAAATACAAACGAATTTACGCTATTTATGTAAGTTTGTTAACATAAGACTTACGTTTGTAGCATTTAACGATATTTATAAAGCGATCCTGCTTCCTCGCAAAATAAATAATTTGATATTGCTGGTTGACTTTAGAAACCAGCGTATTTAGAAATTTGTTATGTCAATGTTTGGAATGGAAATTAAATTATTAAAGTGGAATGTGTCGTGGAACAATTATTTGTAAATTGTAATAAATTGCAGGTAAGGTAAAATAGTGTCGAAACAATTGTGATAACACAGTTGGATAACAATTGTGTAGATGAATTTGTGTGCGTTTTTTTATGTATGATGAAATTTAATAATTTTATCAATGGAAATAAAATGTATATAAGAAATACCACAGTACTTCACATTTTGTACGACTAAAATATGTTATTATTCAATTTGATCGAATTTAATTGATGTTTATTAATAAGGTTAATTTTTGATAATTTAATTTACTTGTTACATATATTTACACACACATATACACGCCTAAAGTATGTTACAAACAGTATAAGTGTACAATTATATCAATGATGCTCTTCACCGACATTTTCCCACGTTAAAATATATTGGCTTATATATGCTTCTATAGCTTTGCGTTTTATCACTTGTAAGAAACTTCTGTTCATGTCACTTAACCGACGTTAATGAACTAGGACAACAGCATGTAAACACAACTGAAATTACTTGCGGATCAATACGAAATCGAAACAATGAAAAGTCGATATATCGTTGTCGAATTAGTATATACATTTACTTTACATAAATAGCTACGTTAAAGAACATATTGTTTTGATATATATGTTTGTTATTTTTGATATTTTTATATTTTATAAACAATGGATATAAAAGATACAAATATCTCGTTATAAAAAATTATAAATTATAAAGAAAACAAGTGACCTATAATATAAAACGTTTGGTTTGTTCATTTATATATATATATATATATAAATATATATATATAAATATAATATATGTATTGCAAATAAATTATTTACAGTAATATTATTAAAATAGCGAGATATAATATACATATTTTTTTAGTTTACAATTTTTGTATATTAAAAATATTACAGAAAATGCTTTCGGTTAATAACTTATTCTGTAAACAAAATAACTATTTATTCTACTGGTAAGTATAGTTATTAATATAAACGATTAAACTTATTTAGAGCAAAAATAAAAACAATTCTTTTAAATTTACATCGTACAGTAATAAAATGCTTTCTATATGTATAAAAATAACGTATAAATATATTGCGAGACATTTAATCAACATTTTTAAATTAAATTTTTCAGCAGTTAAAATAAGAATCGTCAATACGTACAGCTGGTAAAATATAATGTGTGTATGTGACACCGGAGTTAATAGAAAGACGTCGAACATTATCGCACACAGGACTGAAAATCCGCGCGCCAGTCAATATATAATATGACTCGCGGCGTTAAACAGTTCTTATTTTCATTTTTTTTAATTTATCAGAACTGAAATTTTTTAAATGAACGTGACAATTTAATACACGAAACGTGTCCCCACTGAAAATATAGAAATCCAATACAAATTTTCCAAAAACTAGTGTTCAGTTGATGATTACTTGAAATTTGACTTTACATTTCCAAAACATCTAAAACAATACAGGGAAAAATTAAACTGTTGATGTAATATTGAAAAAACTGTTATCCATTTCATGTTGATTCGTTAGAGTAATAATGGTGTTTAAGTGATACGTAACAAATGCTGAATACAACTTTAAGGTTCAAATTAATGTTCAAATTAATTGATTCTATATATTTTTAAGTTTAATAAATTGTAGATGTATTTGTCATACAAAAAATAATAAAATATTAATTTCTCAGATTTATAGTTAGTCAATTTTAAGATTATTTCAACAAAAGTATATTAAAATGAAAAAAATCATCAAATACATTTTATGTAACGCATTGAAAATTAAAAGTTTAAAAACTGATTTTAACTTTGCAGTAAGTTTAAATGTAAATTTATTTAACACATCTATTACTTTTATTTTCTAAATTTATATTTTCAAAAATAAATACATTTTGAAAATTAGACGTTGTAACCACGTGCGTGAAGTTCTAAACGTTGGATATCAACGAATCTAATAAATTCAGTTAATCAACCTGTTTAATCATATTGAATTTTATTTTGATAGCAATCATTTCTAATTATATTATATTTTTCGTTGATAATCATCATTTTGAACTTCATGCACTCCTTTGAATAAAATAATAATGCAAAATATATTTATATTGATTTTAATTATAAATTTATTAAAGTAAAATAATACATATATTAAATAATCATAAAAATTCACATTTTGACAGAAAGTAAGTAATCAATTAAATTAATAAATATAATTCAAAGAATTATTAATAATATATATATTTACTGTGTTTATAGTCAACGGTTTATTATATTATCATAATATTGACACAATATGTTACAACGCACATTTATTGACAAACAAATAAATATTATCCTAAATTAAAAAATCTATTGGATCATCGTGTTTTTATGTTCAGTCAAATATTATTTTTTCCATTGATCTCAACCAAATTAAGCAGACAAAAAGTCGGACGCATTAAAGTCCACATTTAATTTCGTAATTCAAATTTTATTCACCATCAGCAGCGCGCGTCCCAAACCGAAGCCCTTTGCATTCGAAAATACAAAGGATCGATGATAAGATATATATACCGATTCAAACAAGTACGCGCTTTATTCGAAATAAATTTGACGCTCGGAAATCTGCGCCGACGAAGACGCGCGAATCAGCGAAAGATCTCGTTTCCGGTTTAGCCGCGCGCGGAAAAACATTTTTTGTTCGCAGCGGCTCATGGTGCCGTTTCAGAAAACACTCGGCGAAAAATCGGCTTTCAGATTTCCGTTCGCAGCGGGGACCGCGTCGACGTGAAAAGTTTCGCCGCGCGAGAAATGCGGCTCCGTGAAAACTCACGTTTGCAGCGCAGGAAGGATGCGACGCGTCCTGCTTCAGAATTGATTTTAACGAAGTGGATTCGCCGGCACGTAGACGGCCTTTGAGTCGCTGCCGATTCGATACAACTGGAACATTCTTTATGCTTGATTTGCTCGAGCCAACTTTTTTAACTCCATTTTTCTTGCACTTTCTCATCGTCCATATATATATATATATATCGGGCGACGTCGTCCTTCGCACCGCGACGACGGATTCCGCGAATCCACCACCGCGATCGCGCGCGCGCATACCCGCGTACACAAAAGGTCCAAAAAACGTGTGCGAAAAGCTCAACGCTTTAATCAACGGTTTCTTTGAGCGTTCGATTCTTCGGGTGCGATCGAACCTAGAGCGATAAGTCGGAGAAGCCGCGACGGAAATGTATATATATTTCATATATATAAATATATATATCGCTACCGTGTGTAGTTGAGTAGTAACGATAGAGCGTCAACGGTACCTTTCTTATATATGTACACGCAGAAAAATGTTGCATTAAAAATGACTGAAAGTTCAGTAAACATTATTCAAAACACGGTAACTTACGGACAAAACAAAATTTCAATAAAAAATTACCGAACTTTTTAGTAAAAATTGCTGAGTGTTTGTAAATATATACTGAAAATTCATCAATGTTTACAGTAAAAATTCGGTATTTTCTGACTAAATTTTTGTTTTGCCTGCGAGTTATTGTGTTTTGAATAATATTTACTGAACTTTCAGTAATTTTTAATGCAACATTTTTCTGCGTGTAGCAGAATTAAATACATCGATATTCGTAAAAAGCCGCGGTCCGTAGGAAATTATATGAATCGCGCGAAATGATGTCCTCTGAAAAGGAACCGAACGAATTGCTGTTATTTGCTGGGGGTGATACCAATTTTGGGAATCAGACATTTTGGATCACGAGAACGTCACAAAGTATACTTTTTTCGATGGAGACTGCGTGAAATTTGCCGTGCGGAAAAAATATTGCCGGAAATTAGGGACGCGTGTGTAATGAAGGACCGTAATCGCTGGTAATGTATGAGCGCGTGATTTGTATTTAGTTTTATGTAGGAAAGGGGGTACTTTTTGTTCGCGCATTTCGACGGAATTAAACGCAACGTGGGTCGGGCTGGCTACACCGTATTGTTTCGTTATTGACAATATGTCGGCTAATTTGATATTTTTGTTTGTTGGTATTACCGGCGGTTAATTAAGCAAGCCATTGAATAAACGGATATAGATGCGAAGAAAGTGTATGGGGTTATATATGTATTGCTTAAAATGGAAGTATGTTATGAAGAATACGTGACTGGATCAATAGTTAGTATTAAAATTTATTTAAGGTTAGAATTCCGTTTGTGTATAGCCAATGATATAAATAAGATAAATGCACATTTATACATGGTGACAAATTATATATACAAAAAAATGAAATTTTTTTTTTCAAATTCAATAGCATCTTTTTAAATTCAATTTTCAGTACCATATAACTAAACGGATGTATACACAATGTAAAAAATATTTTTTGTACTATAAATATTAATTATAAATGGATACAGTATATATATAGCACATCGCCATTCGAAGTATTTCAATTATATTATTTTGTCAAAGTTTATGCTATACAAACATGCACTATAATATTTCTTCTGATAATTTAATACCGCATGATTATCAATCAAAAGTTGGATAATACTCATTTATATAATGATATATTATGATATATGCATGTGATCTTTATTAATAGAAAAGTACTTCTCTCTACTTCTGCAGGTGAACTAATTTGTAATTTTGAGAGAAACATTTGTCCTTCTTGAAGTTAGATTAAGCCAATCGAGTTAGTTAGGATAATGAAGTTTATTCTAACAAACTTTATAATATCTTCGTTGGGTATACCCAAACATAATTTTATTAACTTATTGCATAACTAAACATAAAAGTCATAAATAACATGCCGGGGAAATCAGATACGCGAAGAAACATTTCTTTAGACCGAAAATACTAATTTAATCATTACAGTACAAACACTATATACTCTTTTGGGAACTATATAATATACTACTGTTTATAATGAAAAAAAAAATCACGCACATAAATTAGGTTTTTAATGTAACATAAACTGGCTTTTTTGTGCCCGTTATACATACACTATGCTTGTATGCGTATATATTCTAGATCACAAATTAACGTTTCGTACAAAATTAAATTTTCAAGAAATGTCTCGCGACATTTTAAAAGTCTATACACGTTAGTTGCTTAAAGCTGTCATATCCGAGTTATATAATTTAAAAACGTATCTATGTTTAACACCACTCAGTGCTTATACTCTACTGCCAGTAAACAACGCGCGTAAGTCGTAAGACTATAATTTGGATTTACACCGTTGCGATCGGTTTACTATTAATATTTAACGGAGTTTGATTTAATTTGAATATTGCATATACGATGTATGTTCCATACGGATAAAGGGAATAATATATATTTATATATATATGACAAATAGTGGATAATGGGTCTTTGCAACTTGGCAACATAGTAAAATGTCCCGATAAGCACCATTGTATATACGAAGTGGTGTTTAATGGGACGGACCAGGAAAACACGGTGCTGGGGCCCCCTAGGACCCTCGCGTTTTGGGTTTGGCTAGATTTTTAAGGGGGGGTTGAGGGGGCGCAGCCCCCCCGCATTCCCTTGTGAGGGTGGCCGAAGGTCGCCCGATGCGCTCAGCCATATTTTCTACGCAAAAACAATTTTTGCACACCCGTAGTTATGGAGCCCGAAAGTGGCGGGTCCCATTAAGCACCGGCTGACATGATTATATACATATATATAAGTTTATGCAATGAGACCTGTGAGGATAGTTGTTTGGGAACCATTAGGTAAAGGGAAAACAACGGCTACGTTGTTTCCTATTTACGCGCTGAGATATATTTTACGAATGGTATTTTTGAGGATTTCTCTCAAAACGATCGTGATAATTACTAGGGCTTTTGAGGACAGATACTAATGTTTATTAAATTTGAATAAACTGAATGTTAATGGTGGTACACGTAGAAAAAAGTTATGTTAAACATTACTGTAACTCTGGCATTCCAACCCGACCCGAGGCATAATTTTGTTCATGTTAAAAAGTACTCAATATGTCCTCATAAGTACTGCCTTTTTCCATTTTTACACGTTCAGAACATATTTGGAAGACTTATGGAGCCTATAAGAGATCAAAATGAGACCTTGATATTTCAAACATTTTGCGGTTTGAGTTCATTGGAGCTCTTTTTGAAGACTTGTTTATGCTCATTAGTCCTCAATATATGCTCCGAACG
>JABFQC010006579.1:0-10675 GCA_022817085.1 Psilanteris sp. ZL-2020 | reverse complement strand
GTCGAAATTCATACTCTAATTTAAACCTCGAAATGTCCAAAATTTCCCGTTTAGGGTAAAATGGATTCAAAATAGGTACTATCAAAAGACGTGTTAAAATAAAATAAAGTACGAAAAATAGGAAAAAAAATATAATTTTGAATAATAAAACATTATATTTCTTGCTAAGATATGTAAATTTCTACTGTTAAAAGTTTAAACTAATAGGTTTAGAATCTTTGAATTAATTAATAATCTTAATAAAATAAATTCATAACAAATAAAATAATGGAGGCTGTAAAGTTTGAAAAGAGCGGGCGTTAAAATTGTAATATCAAATCTAGAACCTATTTTCAATCTCTTTAACCTAAACGGGAAATTTTAGACGTTTCGAGGTTTAAATTAGAGTCTACATTACCATTTACCTTTGACAATTTTGAAGCTAAATTTTTCGTGAATTTTGTCAAAAATGGCCAAAAATTGACTTTTTTCTATTTGATTCGAAATCACTCCGGTAGGGTATCCCAGTACATTTTTAGTTATAAAATGCTATTTTCAGTTGTTATAATGCCATTTTAGATGGAGTTTGCAGTTTTAATTTTAACAAGTATAAATAATAGTTAATCATAAAATACCAATTATGTGACAGAAGTATTGTATTTTGAAATAATACCCAAAACTTCAGCAATTCACTGTTAAAAAAAAGTGTCTTAGATGTCACGATTTTAAGACACAAAGTGACTTATTTAAGTCACCAGCTGTCTTAATATATAATATTGTCCATTAGGTTAAGACACCTAGACGTCTCAATTAAGTCGCTTTGTGTCTTTAATAAGACACGTGTATTATATATTTTTTAGCAGTGTTTTGACTAAAATGTATGCAATATTTACTAATTTTTAAGCTACAATTTAAAAATAGAACACTACTGTCATACACTTAATATTTCGCTATTAATTTTTAATACAACGTTTCTTTCCATGTATAACAAGTAACTCTTGACAGTTAATACAATAAATATGTATTATATTAATATTGCCGATTTTTGTCATGAAAACCTTAACGCAATCACCATTCATCTGGCAATTTGCAGAAGGTTGGCAGAAAGTTTTCACAAAGTGGTACCATAATTGGAGTCCGATAAATGCATTGACGCGGATAGTAAATAACTTGTGCGCAAAGGAAGGATGGGAGCGGGGCGAACCGCGCGAATGATCATTTTTTTATTGGTTCCGTATAATTGATTAATTTGATGTATATGCAATGAGGTGGAAGGTAGGTTGCGCGTGATGTACGCGTAGGTGAAACCGCGCTCGGTTCGCGTCCAGTCGAGCCAGGCCACGCGGTATAAGTAGCTATATTGGTAAATCGTGATTCAGAGAATCTGGCATGGGAACGACGCAGGAGTCGAGATGTCGGAATAAAAGAAACGCAAACGATACGGATTTTGCAGTCGCTTGGAAAACGAAATCGATCGTCGTAATTCATCTTTATTTGCCGATCGCAACTAATAACTGTATCGGGGCACCGTGGATGCTTAAATACCAACCATAAATACCCGGACACGAACTTTTCCAGCCGCAAAAAATATGACTCGGTTACATAAATTATTATGTAACGAAGCATTTCGTCCGCGGGATTTAATGCTCTGTGCGAAACACAATCGAAGTGATGAAGTACAATTTGAGAGATTAGACTACGCTGATATTCAGATATCAGTTAAAGGTCAGCGTGAGATGAAGTGCGTTTGTTCTAAACAAACGAGTTGTTTCGTCGGGCTTAATAATTAGAGTACCGACGTTTTTCTTCGATTTAACCATTCCGTTTGCCGCTGTGGGAATCGAAATATATCGTTACAAATGAATGGATGATCGGCGTTTGCGGATTGTAATACGATGACGCGATCGGAAATATGTATAATTTTGTTTACGGACACCGGGGGTAACACTGTAGAAACTGACGTTACCTGAATGTCTTATTTCGAGACGTTTTTATACAAAAGATAGTATAAGTGTCTTATTATAGGATACTATTTATGTATTTTGCATGAAAATGTCTCGATTTAAGACACTTGTCAGTTAAAACTGACACTTTTTCAGTTTAAAAAATTCAATAAAATTGAATCATGTAAAAGAACAATTATGCGGTTGATCAAGAATCATAAAATGATGTCATATATATATATATATATATATTAATGAGATTTAGCGTCTGGATTGATACAACAATAAATAGTCAATATTTACGAAAGTCTCACGTACCCGCAACAGTTTATTCAACTTTAACAAATAAAATTGAAACTTTAAAAGCAAGTCATTGAATTGTAATCTATTAAACAAGCTATGGCGCTTACGTTGGTGGTTTACGGTCGATCGACGGCGTCGGGTAATTGACAAAAATTTACATCCGCGGGCACGCGTGAAATTCGGCCGTTCATCGCGGAGACGCCGAAATTTGTTATCGTGCCAAACGAAACCCTCCGCCGTTCGATTTCGATCGTTCGCAATAACGTCGGATCGGCGTTTAACCGATTTGCGTTTCGGAAAAGCGCGCGACCGACTCGCGATTCAACGACCTTGTGCCAACGGACAAGTGACTCGATTACGCGATCGCGGCCGCAATCGATAACAAATATAATCGATGACGGCCCCTCGTTGACACGTGAACAAAGCGCGACATTAGGCGGAATAAATCCAAGGACCGGTGAAGGAAGGCAGCCCAGAGGTTGAAGCGAACAGCCAACCACGAGTATATTTATAGAGCCAGACAATGTCGGGATTTATAAGTCTCAGGATCCAACAGGATGGGAACGTATTAGACGGGAAAAACAGACGAAAAAAACGGCAATCTGCTCCGGGAGAGTATAGAAAGAAGAAGACGAAGAGAGAGAGAAAGAGAGGTGAACAGGGACAGACACAGGGGAGACCGACCAAGGAGAGGGACGGAACGCGATCGGAGAGAAGCCGTGGAGAGGCGGGAGGTGAACAACTTTCACGCGACGTCGAGCTTCTTCGTATCGGAATGCTTCTGCGGCAGTGTCGGAGCCGCTCAGGGGCTGTGTGAATTGCCAGCCGAGGCACCCGTAGGGCTCGTTTTGTCGACTGGAAAAACGCCACGGATTGAATGACTTCGTAATTTTAATCAGCCTTCCTTCAAACGAGGCGATGAAATTTGAAAAACGGCGACCGAGCCGGCGCGCTTGTTTGCGCGACTGTATCATTTGGACGTAATTCATTTTGCCGACGATTACGACGAACGGTCGTTATCGGCGGTATTTATGGCGCGTGGATCAGTTTGGAAAACCGCGCGTCGGCGAGCGATTTTGAAAACATTGAACGCGCCATTCCGATTTTCATACGTGTTTCAGGCGGGTTTTGTTATATATGAATATGCTGGAAATGTCTATAACTACTTTGTATGGACTGTATATATATAATATATATGGATGCAAGAAGGATTATGTTTAGATTTTGTCAATGCATTTTCATATTCGTTTGTATTTTTTTTTTATTTACTGCTTATTTTTTTTATTTCTGTATTTTCAATGTGTATCGTAGATTTGAATTTTTTTTATTATAATAAATGCAATTGTTTTTTGTTAAAAATAATTAACGACTTTTTAAAACGTATTTATAGGGCATATTGTATGGATGGTAACGTATTATGTATTAACATATATATTAGATACATACGCAGGTGCTGGAAATGCCACTGATACAGTAAATATTGCATTAATAAATTCAAAGAAATACCATTCTCATAAATTTGAGATTTAGCTTTGATATGAACAAATACGCAAGAAGGCGTACAGAGATAAAAAGTACTTAGATTTTGTATAGGGAAATGAAACACAGTTTTGAATAAAGGAAACGATTTTATTACAATGACTGTGGTACAATCAGTTTGTTCAAGTGTTAATTATAAGTTTATATAAAAAATACAAAACGTAATTAACAAATTATTTGTATAAAAACATGGTGGGTTAATTAAGATTTTGGTTGTACGAGATAATTGCAATAAGTAAAATATTGATAAAATCTAAACTTTCACCTGACCTGACTTGACCCAACAAAATCAGAACAAATCTGGAGAAAATTAAAGAACTCTCACATTATTAACGAAGTATCACTACTACTTTATTCGTTTCAAATTTCAAAATGTATATTTGTATATTATGTATATAATCTTTGTTTTATTTATTAAGGTAGGAATCATTTTTATATAATTATTTCAAAGAGAGAGTAAAATGTGAATGTTCTGATGTTCATATGTTAGGAAAGCTTCACGTATGTCTACATTTCGCGTTAAATACAGTATAAAAAGATTAAAATAATTCAATTAATAAACGATACAATACACGTTCAATCATTAAAGATGATTATTTATTATGACATATAATGTAAATGTTTGAGAAAGATTTAATTTTTTATCAATTTGAATACTAATAACAATGTTATTCATATATATAAATCATATTATATTATGCATTACTGAAGTTGGAAGACCACTTGTCATACTGGAATTATAATCGTATTAGTATCAAATCTTTAAATATATGTAAAATATCTTATATATACAATCTTAGTAATCAATATGGTTAATCCTATATTAAGTTTACACCACAACCAAATGAGTTGTTAAAATCAGCATTATTTTCAGTAAACTCGTTTTAATTTTGGTGAACGTAAATATATCCATATTTCACTACTACATTCAGAGAAAATATAGTATATATAGTAAATTGAACTGAGTTTACCAAAGTAGGCCATAACCGAAAAACATGAGTTAGTCCAACTGAAAAGATCAGATATTTTGATAGAACACGGCAGCCAATTATGACACTTGAATTCACAAATTCAGTAAATTTTACTGAATTTTTCAATTGTTTCAGTTAAAATTATATTTATGTTCACCAAAATTGAATCTCGCAGTTAAATTAAACAAATTTGACGGTTACACGGAAAGAAATATTGTATTAAAAATTACTAGCAAAGTATTAAATGCGTGACAGTAGTGTTCTTTTTTTAAATTATACACGCAGAAAAATGTTGCATTAAAAGTTACTGAAAGTTCAGTAAATATTATTCAAAACACAGTAACTCACGGACAAAAGAAAATTTCAGTTAGAAATTACCGAACTTTTCAGTAAACATTGATGAATGTTTGTAAATATATACTGAAATGCATCAATGTTTACAGTAAAAGGTCGGTATTTTCTGACTAAAATTTTGTTTTGCCCGTGAGTTTCTGTGTTTTTCATAATATTTACTGAACTCTCAGTAATTTCTAATGGAACATTTTTCTGCATTCACTTAAAAATTAGTGAATATTGTACATATTTCAGTCAAAATTGCTAACATTTTAGTCAAAATTACTGAAGTTTTGTGTATTATTTCAAAATACAACATTTCTGTCACCCAATTGATATTTTATGAGTAATTTTTAATAATTGTTTTCTTTCCGTGTACGATACAGGTTTAACTAAACTTTTCATTAGACCTTACTAAATAATTTTGTCTCGGTATAAATGCAAATAATGGCCCGCTGATATCTCTGCGTTCTTAACAATTGTTGCAATCTCCTTGTCAGCGATGTTGCCTTCAATATTCCGTAAAACATCAAAAAATCGTAGAGTCATACCGAAAGAATAGCAACCCGATTGTGGCATAATCGAGCAACAAAAATAAAAGATATATCGGGCGTTGCAGCAAGATTCCGGTTCTAAATCGACCTTGCGTTCATCTTTTTGCACGTAGCAGGTCGATTAACGCATCTGATACACTACCGTGTCGGCGCAGTTCCCAAACCGAAAGCTTAGGTATCGTTTTGTAATTGTATCGGCGCTCGTTCGAATTCGAGGCAAAGATCCGGAGGCCAAGCATCGTTCAGTATCTTCCGTTCGAGCAGTGGCACAGCCTTTGCCTCGTGTGCACGCAGCACCAATTATTATATTAACGGAGGCAGCTATTTGACTTTCGGCTGCCGATTTTTTGTCGACTTTCAGCCTCAAGCTAACGATCCGCCGTCTCCGCAGAACCGTCGATAATAACTTTTTCCATAATGATCGCCGAAATAGCGCCCTGAATGGCTTTTCGAGAAATCAATGATTTTGAAGCTAGTAACCGGATGAAAATCACTCCAACAGTCGACTGTAAATTCAACAGATTCGGTTTCGGTATTTTTTTTTCTTTTTTTTTCAATCGCAAACATCGATATGCCCGATGCGAACGCGTCTTCGATCTGCGAATTTGAATCACGCGTGTTGTATTGTTGAAAACAGTGAATTCGCATTTGAATGCTTAATTATGTTATTGGCGATTCTCGTTCAATGCGAATAATTCAAATCGGTAAAGATGACGGTAGAAAACTTTGTTATTCGTGTGTGGTTGAACGAGGTGTATATAATGAAAAAAAAATAATGAAAAAAAAAATAGACGGTTGGGTCTAAACTGTACAGTTTGAATTTGATTATTAACGCAACAATCAAAAGATTGAGCGCGGTAAAGATCGGTATACTATTAAATTATAATATATAATTTTATTTCAAAATAAAAAAAACTCATATTACTTTGCAACAGTCCCTCTGTAATGAATTAGTTTTTGTAAAAAAAAATTTACAAAAATATGTATTAATTATTTTAATAATTATATTTGTTGTTTATATATATAATATTCATAATATCAGACTGTGGTTTTACGTTTTTATTGAATTAACAGAGTAAAATGAATTAATAATACCAAGGAAAATACTCGCTATTGTTAATTTATTTTTAAACAACATTTATTCTCACGCTATTTAATTTTGTGTATTAATTTTTAAAAATTTTCTTCCATTAAAGATTGCGTTTAGATGGATATAAACTAAAAGCTCTGTTTTGTAGCTCTTTTTAACGTGGAAGGTTATTCTTGAAAAGATTTCTTAGAATTGTTCAAAAATAGAAATTTAAAAAACAGCCTAATTTGAAAATGATCGATTTTTCTAAAATAAATACAGACCGTGAATGTTCACATAATACGTACCGTGTACACAAAAATAAAAATATACAATATTTAATAATTTACAATTCCTTTTCATTCAGATTAAACCAATTATTTATAAAATAATCATTTTTACATTTTTACTACTCTGACATATTATACGATACACATACACATATTACAAATAAATAATATTTATAACCCCCACCCAAGTATTATATTCCAAATTGCCGAAAACAAAAACGTTTTCAAAATAAACAATGCTCGCAGACATAAAAAAAGAACAAAATATATATAATAAAAGTCACGACTATTTATATACATTTTGTTTCCAAACGCGAAACATAATTATCGCGTGTTTAAGAAAATCTAACAACTTAAAAAAGCAACATCCCGTGTCTGTAACGTAAAACAAAAAAAAGACAATACCCTTTCAGAATGTTGGACCGACTTTTTGATCGTATGATTATTGCTATCAAATTTTTTGCCCGATCGAAGGAAATTAGGTTTAATTGGAAAATTTGATGTTCAAAATTCGGCGTGACGATAACACGCACGCCCGTCACGAACGCGCGTTGACCGCGACGATCTCGAAAGTCTCGCGTCGAAAAAACATTGATTCTTAAACAATTTATAACTTCATTTGAAAGTGGCTTATTCGTTGCAGTTCTCGCGTACAAAGAAACGTAAAAACTAATGTAGATAATGATACGTTCAAAAACAGACGTTTCGTTTGAAAGGGGTTGGTACTATAAAGGCGTATAGAAAATAGCCCTTTTAATTAACTTTACTGCCTTCGAAAATAGCAGGGCGAGAACCCGATTGCCCAGGTTGTAGTGCCGTGCAATTTGAGCCGCGAATCATCTTGCGTACAGTCGACCGCAGTAATAATCGTCGTTCGATCCGACCTGCTCTTTAATCAAATGTATAACGACTACCTTCTAATAGTTGTGATTTTGTTTTTAACGCTGCAATACCAGCGAGCTGTGCATTCAAAAATGACCCTTGTAATTACACTAATAGGAAATCCAAGTCTCCGTCTCCATCTATTCTTCCTAGACAAAGCCTCGAAACGTCGGACCGATTTGTATATACTTATGCGCGATACATATACGCATTTCGTAATTTACAACAATTCCGGTTCCGAGTAAATCAATTAAACTATCAAAAACCAGACGGAAGGTAAACCACTCGCTGACATAATGCCACATGTATACACGGAGAGAAATAAATGACGAAAAATTACTATTTATTTCCTTAATTTGGAATCATAAGAGAAAAATCAGAATGTTTACAATTTTTAAAAGTAGTATATTATGATAAAGTATAGTATTTTTCGATGTAAAAACTTCATTTTTCCTTTTAAAAACAGTAAATATTATTGTTTTTCATTTGTGATTCTAAATTAAGGAAATAAATAGAAACTCTTGGTAATTTATTTCTCTCAGTGTATAAAGAAAAATCAACTAACTGATATAAATGATTGTTAAATTCACAATCTAGATATTAAAATTAGATTGTTAAACTACAAATAGCCGATTTGAATAAACAGATATTCAATTCAACGTTCAAGATTGTAAAAATTATAGGTTATGTTTAATATGTCATTTAATATAATATTCGTTTTACAATTTCTGACAATCCAGATTGTTGAATAGAATATTTCGTTGTCGTCGAAGATATAATCTGTAATTACGCAAAGATAATCTAAGATAATAATCTTAGATACGCAAAGAAACTGTTTAGAAATAGATAATTCAATTATCTATTTCTCTCAGTGTATATGCTTTTTCGAAATTCTAAAGTCGGATCTTCTCGTTTACAATATGATTATTACATTACAATGAAGAAACAAAGTTTTTAAATTTAAATGAAAAAAATGTCAGTAATTAATTAATTAACAATTGTAATTCACTACTGTCAAAATTACGATGAAAAATATACCATGAAATTAAATATACATTCAATTCTAATATACTATATTCCATATATTTTCATTACTGTAAATGTGTTATTTTATTGTTCAACATTGATACAATTTACAATTATGACTTTCAAGCGGTAAAATTTACTATTTAAAAAGCAATGATTAACGCTTAGTTTGTTCCATGTTCAAGTCTATATATTTTATATACATTTCCAGAATTGTATATAATGAATTTCAATAATGTTTTTACATTAACTTTAGATATTCAATAAACAATATTAGCTCAATATTTATACGAGGTTGTTATATCAATACTGACCACCCTCAAGCTGGTCATTAAAGTCGGATCGCGGTCATCAAATCCGATGATTGATAGAACTGTATTTCTACTATTGCATAATAAAAATTAACCCGACTATTGTGAAAGTTACATCTGATGCTGTATAATTTGTAGATTACACGGTTCGCCTTAAGGGAGATTCATACGCTTTGTACTTCTATAATAATAATTAGCGCCGTTAATAGTAAGGAATAACAGTTTGTAATTTATTGGCTGAAATAAACAGTTATTCTCAAATTTACATTTTTTCTAATTTTTATTTTATCGCGACAAAAGATTCTTTTTTAAATAGCAACAAATATACAACAGAATCATTACGGTTATCGGCACGTACGATTTCAAATTACAATTTTTACTTTCTGTAATCGTAATCGTCCGCTTGGGCTAATTTGATACAACAATGTATACAACTGCATTAAATATTATAAGTTTGCAAATTACGTCGAATAATATAGCGATAATATATGCGGCGCTTGGATCTCTCTCGGACTCGAACTGATCAAGGTGTTAATTAAATTTTACCGCGGTTCTTTTTTGCGCAAATCCGCAGGCTATGGATATAAATAATCTTGACCTTGATACGCCACGTGGGATTTACACACGTGAGGGCAGTATATCTGCAATCGATACACGATCGCACGACGTTGACCCGCTAAACCTGAATTCCTCCCTCGCATACCGTGCTTTTAGTGTTGCTGCATCACACGAACAAGCGCATATCTTTGCTTTACGTAAAACTGTCAAAATAATCTATCAGTTTATGTCATTTCTTACCCTTTCATTACCAAAGTAAATACATAACCGTTTATATAGCACACACTGCTTGTCAAAATCAATTTTCCGTTTTCAGTTATGTTATTGTTTTATTATAACGACTTATTTTCATTTAAATACCATATTCTCTTTATTAGGTGTACATGTTGTGTATAGTTTGATTATTTATTTTAGTAAAATCAACCATTTAAGATTATAAATTTAAATTATGCTACTTAAGAACTTTTTTTTAATGTATATATTTGCGTAATTTTGATTGATACACGAAGAAAAAAGTTGTATTAAACATTGCTATAAGTCTGGCGTTCCAAGGATATCGAAACAAAAACAGTGCAAAATTACTATACTATATTAAAGTAACTTTTATAATATCATACAGTACTTTTTACTATAAGATATTGTTAAAATTGTTTTAACATTTTTTCACAATACAATATCATATAAGAAAATTTACTATATCTTGTAAAATTAACTATATCACATAAGAAAGTTTGCTATAAAAAAGTATAGTAATTTCTGTAACGTTAATTAAAATATTCTCTAAATGCTAGAAGTATAGCAATTTACGCTACGTGTATATACACGGAGAAAACATATATTCAATAATTTAGTATATAATATATCAAAAATAGGATATACTTGAAAATACAATAAAAATACTATATAATGTATTAAAC
>JABFQC010006578.1:0-10676 GCA_022817085.1 Psilanteris sp. ZL-2020 | reverse complement strand
TATATATTATTAAATGTGTGTGTATTCAATAACTAAAATATTGATAATGTATATTTGTATATATAAATTTAATATTTTATTATTTTTTTACTATCATTTGTTATTATATAATTTTTTTTTTTATTACAGTATTAAAGTTTATTTTTTTTTTTTTTTTTTTTATCAAATGTAAGCAAATTTTTTGATGATGGGAAATCATTTTTGTGTAATAAATTTAAAATTTCAAATTAAATTCTTGACATAATTACAAGACTCGTTTTTTTATCATCTCGAAAACGAATTTATGTTTTTAATATTATGTGTGTATACACG
The DNA here is from genome assembly GCA_022817085.1 of Psilanteris sp. ZL-2020. Lineage (NCBI taxonomy): Eukaryota > Metazoa > Arthropoda > Insecta > Hymenoptera > Scelionidae > Psilanteris > Psilanteris sp. ZL-2020. The sequence continues at coordinate 10,364 of JABFQC010006578.1, read as the reverse complement.
AAAAATAAATGTATTAAATAAATCAACGAAACTATGTCAAAATCACTTGAAGAACCACCTTAAAGTCACTATAAAGTAATAGTTTTAGTAGTCTATTAACTTAAAATTTATTAGTAATAATTTAATAAAACATAATATGAATTAATTTCGAAACTGATTTTTAATACTTGAAATTAATGTATTGATAATATATAACAATATAAACTTAACAAATCGACTTAAAATGATAAACAAATGAAAAAGAAAATTATATGTTTGTAAATCACTTACAATAGAAATGTGTTCTAATAAAAAACTAAACTTAACAAAGAAAATAGAAAAAGCTATGATTTAGTGAAAAAAATATTTATTGATATAAATAACTGTTTTAAGCGCATAAAGTGAAAGAAAAATTTAAAAAATTGTTAAACTTTTAATAATATATGTTAATCATAAAAAAAGTGTATCATAATTATGGTTTCAAAGTATCCTCTTCGCGTCTTAAGTCTTTTTATGCGCAATACCACTGTCAGTAATGAGCTTATTATCCATCAGTTTAACAAAATTATAATGAAATATTAATAACCTACATTCTGCATATGAAGAATCGATGATTTGAATCAAGTATTTTAAACCAATAATATTTAGAAAATTTATAATACATATTTAACTTAAATATAATTTAAACAAAAATATGTCGATGTGATTGATATTTATTTACAATAAGTGCAATTATTTCCAAATTAAAAACGTTAACTGTTCATCTAGAATGATAATAAACTTGATACAAAAAAATCACCGCAAATTTAAGATAATTGAATGAAAACTAACTTGTGGACTATCAACAACAGCATTTGAAGTAGTAAACATAGGTGTTTGCAATATGCATTGTGGTCCACCATTACATTGCTCATTAGTCTCATGTTGTTGCAGTGCCTGCAATTTATCCTGTAGAGCTACAATTTTCTCTTGGTGTTCAGTAGCTGGCGGCATGCAATATAATTCTTGTAATTGTTGCTGTAAAGCTGCTCTCTCTTGATGGTGAGTAAGTGGTGCACAACTGCTGTTAAATCCAGGTTGGCCAGAGGAAGGTGTCGTAGTGTTTGATGGTATACTGTACATGTTTGGTATAGCTGTGCTTCCAATCACATTTTCGCCACTCGCATGATATTGTTGGCCAGAAGCAACAATCATTTCGTTCGGATACATGGTGTTACTCTTCTGTATATTTGTATACTCGTTAAAATTTTGCTGAACTGAATGAGGTGTTTGTGTTACAGGTGTTGCAGGCGCATTTGATGGCGCTGCATTCGGTGGGTTTATAGGTGCCACTTGTGGCTGCGACTGTGTCACCTGAGGCATTTGTGGCGCTGCCAATGTAGGATTTGCAGTCTGGGCAGACTGAGTTAATACTGGTTGCGGCTGCGCGGATTGTGCCGGCGCTGAAGCTGCTGCTTGCACCGGTTGTTGCGGTGAAACAACACTACTTTGTTGCTGCACTTGAGGTTGTGTTTGAGATGATGCAACAATTGGCATCTGCTGAGGCTGACTTGTGACAGGTGGTGGAACTGTAGGTAAATTCATTTGAGGCGATGTCAGATTATTCATCACAGATTGTTGCTGATGCTGTGGCTGTTGTTGAGATTGTGGCGGAGTTTGCGCCTGACTACTAATTTGGGGTTGTTGTGCAGGAGGGGTCATTTGAGGCGATTGCATGAGCGGCGAAGACTGAGTCTGATTTAAAGATGCAGGCGGAGGCGCTGCTGATTGTGAGGCAAGTTGCGATTGAGGTGCCATTTGCGTTTGATTCATGTGCATGGATGGAACTTGAGACTGTGACGAAGCAACCTGTTGATAATAATATATATCAGTATGTAAGATATAAAAGCTAAAATGTAATTATAATTAATCAGTAATTTATTTTAAAACACACGTGATGCTAATTTTTATATTTATATAATATCATATTTATATATTTTAATATCTATACTTCAACTTTATCATAATATTGATAATATAGTTATTAGTTTAATTCATTATTTTTAGTAATAACGATTTTTCATATGTAAGCATTCAAATAAATATTAATACATTTAAAGTATAAAACAAATACATAATTGTTAGAATGTATATTAAATAAAAATAACAAAAAATGGAGCAATTCTTTTAAATCGGAAATTACAATTGAACAAAGTGTTATTTTTAAATTAAGAAATTATTTTTGAAAATTAGTAATGTTATATATTTGTTAACATAATGAATAAAATTATATAGAATTACATTGTAATTTAAGAAAAATTATAATATTTCTAGAAATAAATAAACATTACCTATAATGATAGTTTAACATATATTATACTCATTTATGAGAAATTTTAAATATTAAAGTTACAGGGTTGTCAAACTTGATTTCCATTTAAAAACCAATTGGATGATATTCTATAAGTTAGGGAATTGACTCCTAAATTATAATATTATTGATTCTTTTTATGTTTACTTAAAGTATTATATTTATACTAAAAATATAATCACCCTTAAAGTTTAAAATTTTAATTATTTACGATCTAATTCAAAAATTTCTTCAAACAATAAATTTTGATAAAATTCTTGTAATTTGATACTAATTAAAATGTATATTTAATTTGCAGTTAAATACTTTAAATAATAATAACATTATAAATATATATTAATTATTATTGTCTGTATACGTAGTTTTAATTATTAACGAATACAAAAAGATATATTTAAAAAATTTTGATTTGTTACATTTTGGCCTTATGGTGGTATCACCAGAACTGTAATAATAAGTTATTGAAAAATATAAAATGGCAGTCATTGATTACAAGAAAATAATAATTATGTCTTATTAATAAGTGGATATTAATAACTAAAAGTAAAACTAACCTGTTGTTTATTAATTTTAAAAATTAAATCGAAATATATATTAGTATATTTCACATCAATTAATAATGAATGAATAATAGTATATGTACTCTGTTATTGTTTATCATAAACAGTTGTTATTTGAGAGTGTGTGTGTGTATGTGTTTGATGTATTGATTCGTGTATTATTATATATATAATATACATGATAAGTTCTACACTGAATTTAACTTAATAAAAATTTAAATTCTCTTATCCTATATACTGTTAAGATTTTCAGTGACTATTTGTTTATATCTTTAATGGTTATGTTTTTAAATGTGAAATATTTCAGTTATTTATATCTTATAATATTGGGGTTCTAGGTCTAAAAAATTAATGTTTTTCCAATTCATGAATGGTTATTGTCTATTGTATGGTTTGTAATATTATTGTTTTCTAGATGTAATTTGTAATTCTTTAGGTGTTTATTAATTCTAAATCTCTTTTAGTTTGTCTTATGTACGGGGATGTACATTTATTGCAATTAATTTTATTTATAACATTATGTTATCTTAATTTCTTAAATTTATCTTTACTTTTTTTAATTGTGTTTTGTTATGTGTTGTTGATCTTATTATAGTATTTATATTCAAATTTTTTAAATTCTTTTTTATATGTTTATATATTATACATTGAAATGGTAATATGATATTGTTTTGTGGAGCAGTTGAAATATGCTGAATAATATAATTTGTACAAAAATGTATTTATTATATACACTGTTTAATATGTTTGTTAATGAATTTAATGGATATTAATTATTATGCAATATATTTTTTATATAATAGATATTTTTGGTATCAAATTACGAATGTGTTAATATTAATTTTATGCACTGAAATGTAAATCGTGTTTTTTTGTGTTGTATAGGATGGTGTGAGAAGAAGTGTATAGATTAAAATATGTAGATTTTTAGTACAAGGAGTTATTATTTTACTATTTTGATTGTATGTTTTAAATTGATAAAAAACCTATGTTTACTTATAAACAAAGACACTAGTTTTGTATTTGTCTGTAATTGATTGGTACAGTTTTGATGAAAACCACCATAAATGCTAACAAGTCATAAATAAAACTTATTTAAATAAAATTTTTTATTTATTTTGTCTGTTTTAATTGGTCATAAAGTTTGATAATTTAATAAGAATAAGTTTATTTTAATGGAGTGTTTAATTAATACATAGAGATTTAATTTTAATAAGACAAATAATTTTAAAATGAATGGATTAGTATTGTATAGATTAGTAGTATATTTTTAGTCTACAGAAGACTTAAGTGTGTTTTATCTATATGAATCTTAACATAGTTGGAAAACAAATTAATATGTAAACCAATGTATTAATAATAAATTCGTAGTATTAGAATCTAAAATTATATATCTGTAAGTATAAAATACTGCATATCTATCTATCTATCTATCTATCTATATATATATAATTATAATAACGTGTGTAAAGGCAATATATTACAGCACAAAGTTACCTGTTGTTGTTGTTGGGGTTGTGGTTGAGGCACCTGTGTAATCATAGTCTGTGTTGGAGTCGGTGTAGAGTCTACTTGACACGGTGGCTGAGGTTGTTGCTGCTGAGAAGCAACGTTTATGTCAATATTAGGTTCACTAGTTCTCGTGTCAGAGGCTTTGTTGTCAAATCCGGGTACAGAACTGGATGCTTGAGCCGTAATTGTAGGCGACTGGAGCATTGGCGAAGCTCTATTACATTCTACGAAACTACTAGTGCTAGAAACTGGCAAGGATTGAATAGGTTCCACATGCGTTGGAGGTTTCACTAATTCTGGCGAGTTTACTCCAATATTACTCATGGCTGGACTATCACGTTCCCGTGTGATATCTTGACTGGATTTCGGCGTCATCTCCGAGGTTTCGGGTTCCTGCGTGGAGGGAGTTACAATGTTTTGACCCATTTCCTCTGGTTCTCTTGTAGTAGTTTCAACAATATTATGAAGGGCTTCGTTCCTTAAAGGGAACATGGGCAGCGTGCTCTGCTGCGGTTCCGAAGTCGTAGGTGACTGGGATTCCAGCATACTCCTAGTGTCGCTCATACCCAGATTTGGCCTTATTTGCGGCTGCGGCTGCGGCGGAGGTGGTTGTTGCTGCGAAGATACCGGCTGGGATGGGGCTTGTTGTTGAGGTTGCGGCTGCAATTGGGGTGGCGGTTGTTGCGGTGGAGGTTGGGGTTGCATCTGCTGAGCCGACGGAGTTTGTTGTTGGGGCGGTGGTTGTTGTGGTTGGGGCTGCGGGGGTTGCTGCTGCTGTTGCTGCGGCGGCGGCTGTTGCTGCTGAGGGGGTTGTTGCTGCGGGTGTTGCGGCCACTGCGAAGGCATGGGCATGCGCGGTCCCGTAACCACGGGCATGGAACTTTGTGCTGGTGATTGTGGCATCATGTTCGCGTGGGACATTGGCGGACGAACTTGAAACTGGTTGTAATCCTGGGCCGGGTTCGAACTCGCGACGCCGGGTATAACCATTTGTTCGAGAGCCTGCAGCGTGGTTTGCTGCGAAGCCGCGTTCGGGTTCATGGGCATGGTCGAAGTGGGGCAGGGCGAAACGGATACGGGGCTCGGTTGACTCTGTTGCTGGTGCGGAAGTTGCACGTGCGGATGCGGCGACAGAGGGTTGGGTTTGGCCGGCGACATGATCGGTCGCGGCGACATTTGTTGCTGCACCGGCGGGGGTCGTGGCGACATCTGGGGCCTAGGTGGCATCTGCGGCGAGAGCTGCGGGAACGTCGGCCGGTACTGCGGACTCGTCGCGTGTTTATTGCTGGCAAACTGGGCGCCCGCCGCCGGGTGTTGCGGTTGGTTAAACATTTGCGGCGAGTGGTGCGGATATTGCGGGTCCATCTGCTGCTGTTGCTGCGCGTGCTGCGGGTACTGCTGATGCGTCGGGTGGGTCTGGTGCGTTTGGTGGGACGGATGGTGATGCGGCATGCGCTGCGGCTGCGGCTGAGTCTGCTGGGGTTGCTGGTGCATCGTCGCGGGGAAACCCGTGTAACCGCCCGTGGTTTGGTACATGGCGGCCGCGCCTGCTTGCTGATAATGTTGCTGACCGACCATGTGCTGGTACGCACCGCTCGACTGTAGCGCCTGATGCGGCACGCCCATGTTGCCCATCATACCTTGCTGGGTGGAAAATTGGTGCTGCTGCTGTTGTTGTTGCTGCTGTTGTTGCTGTTGTTGTTGCTGCTGTTGCTGCTGCTGTTGCTGCTGCTGTTGTTGTATTTTCTGGTTGATACCGGCCTGGTCCTGTTGGTGCGGGTACTGCGGTATGTGTTGACGGTAGGCGCTGGGTTGGGGTGGCATTTGGGCGTAGTGCCTCTGCATCTGCGGGTAGGTTGCGCCGCCCCCCGGCCAGCCTTGCATGCTGGGGTCCATGCTCATGTTGGTGCGAGCCATCGGGTGCTGCTGCTCCATCGTGTACAGGTTTTCCGCGTAACCAGGGTACTGACCGGTAGCGCCCGGGTGGGGCCCCCTGTGCTGGGGCGCCAGACTCCGCGCCTGCGTCTGGAACGCCCCCGGGACCATCGCCCGCTGCGGGGCGCCCCCATCGAACGAGCCGATATTTTGATTAAACATGCTACGTTGCGCTGGATTTTGTAACTGGTTCGCGCCCCCGAATTCGGATCCACCGAACGATGTTAGTTTTTGTAATGGAGATTCTTGATTCATACTATACGATTGACTAATGTAATTCCCTCCTCCATTGGGGCCGGGGTTGGGACCATCTCGTGACACTACGACGGAGTTGTTTGCACCTGCCGGGTCAAAATGATCGTTCCCCCCAAGATCAGGAAGAGCATCGAGCATCGAGCCACTGACATCTTCACCAAATAAGTCGTACGAGTCCATGTCTTCACGCTGCACGACTCTTCGCCTCCATCTTAGGCTCAAGAGAATAACGAATGTACTTCCTCGACACTGGTAGTGTTTCCATTATTGCTTCGTTCCTATGTCTTCTGCAACGATAACAAAACGCACATTAGTAATTCGGCCTCGGGCAATCAGATGGCGCGCGCGCCGCCGGCTCGGTTCACTCGCTTAATGACAAATTGAAAGATGAACCGCGCACGCTTGTTTTCGTTTCGGAGACGACCACTCGATTTTCGCGGACTATTCGATTGATTGCTATACGATCGCGTATGTGCAGCAACGTTCACGTCCAATTGTGCAAATCGATGCTGAGAGCTCACGCCAATGGGGAAAAGCTATACGCTTATGATTTAATTCAACATAATCGCAATAACTTTTCCCTGTAAGAGTGAGCTTTGCCTCGTCCGGGCCTTGCTGGTCACTGTCCTGGTCCACCTGTCAGACTTCTTCGTTGCCATTGGCGATACGCGTTTCTGCGGCTTTAAATATCGGCCTCCGACTCTCGGACAATGCAATTAAACAAATTGCGAAACACGCACGCGCAGCACATTTTTAACGATCTGAATTCAAAGCCGCGCTACATCCTTCAAAAAATCACCCAGCCGAGAACAAAATCTCGCCCTCTGACTGAACATTCTGTTTAATAGCTGTATTATATAACGACGCTGAAATCGGCGCAATGAAAACACTTTGTCCAGGTATTGTCTTTGGATAAAACACGCAAATCTTTCAACGGTTTAGCCAGTTTCAATTTATTACACGGTTCAATTCATACCAACGCGCGCACACACACACACACGACGTTACGTAATAATTATTATTATTATTGTATTTGATAAACGCAAATTAGGCAAGTCAACGGGTTATTCCTCCGGAGTGAAATAACGACAAATTTTCCACCGATTATTTTAAATCAATTTCGGATCATAAAGACATTTTGTTAATAATATTTTGAATTGTTATCAAGTATTTTGTATGAATGGCAGTGTAATTATGCAACTTAGGAGAATATTATACACTGAGAAAAATTAAGCATGAAAAATTACTATTTATAATACGATCTTGGACTTTTAAGCAATAAATCATAAAATTTCGTCTTTTTAACAGAAAAATTTACGTTTTTTAAGTAGAAATTTACTGCTTTATCTGAAAATATTACTGCTAAACATAGTAAATTCCACGTTTTTTCGCTTAAAAGTCCAAGCTCGTATTATAAATAGTAATTTTTCATGTTTGATTTTTCTCAGTGTACGAAATTTTGTTTGACACGGCTCGTCACAAATATCGACCAGTACATTTTTAAAGAACTCGGAATATGTATCGTATTACGCTATTGCCAAGTTTGAATATATTTCATTATACTAATACCCTGCAATGATTTTATATCCGCCAATATTACGTTGTAAATGGACACTATGTTTTTGTTACGTTTACGGGCCATTAGATTTTGCGCACTTTGAAATCTTCTGGAGACATTTCGATTAATAGCACAGCGGGCTGCATTATCATTTTAAGAGAATTATTTCTTATTCAAGCGCGGGGGATAAATTCTTTTACCTGAGATTTGAGACAACGACTCTAAAACGGTCATATATTTTCAGAGCGAAATGGAACAAAATCGTTTCAATTATGTTCTGTTCCTAACTTTTGATCGTCAATTTGAATTTGAATTAATAATAAACAAACGTCATGCCTGTTTTATTTGTATCGTGTTTTTGACTGAGCGTTTGTCAGCGCGACGAAGAAAAGCCCGAAATCTGTTTTACAATTTGATTGTAAAAGAAATTGATTTATGAATTTGTCCGAGAATTGAAACAAACGTTGGGTCCGCACGTGCGTTGAGTGCTACGCAGTAACAATTTTCCACGCTTCGTGTTTATTCAGCCGAAACAATTATCTCAAACGAAAAGAATTTGTCGTTTCTCTAATTAAAAAACAGAAACAGAAATTGTCGCTTTGGGACGCTCGTATGCGGGACTCGGGCGAGACCGACGCCGGTGTTTGGGCGTTTGGCAGTAAAAAAGCCGTTTAAAGAAAAGACGAGAGCCCAATTGTTTTGTGGCGCGCAATGATTTGGACGAAACGGACGACGTATGAAAAACTAATAAGCGGCGCGAGCGTGGAGCGATCGATAAAGCGTTTCCAAAAATACGCGCGATTTAGATAGCCGTCGCCAAATGAGGAGCATGAAAAAACGAAAAACATGAAAAGCGCGAGTTTGAAGGCGAACAGAAGCCGCGAGCAATGGCGCGCGCGTCGGAGCGGTCATTGGCGAGGACGCAAAGTTGGGGCGCCGACACGCCGGCTGGCGCAATGGCCGGTGCTTTTCGCTCGATTTTGATTGGCGCGATCGGCTCACTTTCTAAACGCGCGACCGTCCGTCGGCGCGCGACACTGGTCCGGGCCGCACTCACTGTTGCGCCGCGAATGGCCGAGTCCGGTGCGAAAAAAGGTGCGCGCCACGCCGCGGCGTACGCCATTACCGCGCTCGATATTCGAGCGCCGCGCCGCGAGCTCGCCCGTTCCAATCGGACGGGAGCGACCGAGACGGAGCGCGCGATCCAGCGTTGCCGGATCGCGCTCCGGCCGCTCGCTCGATTCCCCAAAGCTACCTAGATTGGGCCGCGCGCTCCTTACGAAATTGCATTCCGACCGTTGTTTTGCTTTCGGCTCGCGCGATGCGCTTCGTTTCTGTTAACGCCACGCGTCAGTCCGGCTTCGCTCGCGCGACTGCACGTGGATCGACGCCGCGCTCGCCTCGCATTGATTTTATAATAAAGCCATCGCGGGCCGCCTGCCTCGATTTTGCGCAAAACGCCGGCGCTTGATTGTCCAAAATCTGACCTCGTCAAATTGTATCATTCAACCAACTTGCGACGTTCGGCCGCACACACAAACACGAACGTATTCAGCGCGTCTTACGTAACATTTATGCGACGATCCCCCGCGTGAAGGTGAAATCAAATTTGGCTAATAGACTCAACGCTGGCCAATCAAACGGCGGCGCTTTTTATAACAGGACTTTCAAATTTGTCCAAAGCTGCGCGACGCTTGCAAACGATCGTAATATTTCTGACACAATTTCGCGCAATCTTTTTCTTTCTTTTATTCAATTTATGCGCCGCTTCGATCAACGTGACAGATTAGCCGCGCTTAGGACGCGGCGCGTTCAAGTCTCCTCATTTATTCATCAAACTCAAATTCGAAATTCGGCTTTTCTCCGTGAACATAACATAAAACGGCCATGTTGCACCAATAAGCTTTAATTGAAAGCTTGCGAGCCAACCTTCATATTAAATTTATCTAATAAATTATAGTCAAAATATGTTGCGTAAATGTTCTTTTGTGTTTATATTACACTGTGTTATAAGCATTTTTACTATGATTTATACGATATATTTAATTTTGGAAGTATACGTCCGGTTTTGTTTATTTTATATTGCTGTCATATCTTTCTCCGCACGGAGAAAACTACTTATATTGTATTAACGCCAAATATGCCGTAAATATTTCGTCATTATTATTACATTATTCGAAATGAATATAACAGAAATAGTATGTAATCGTAACAT